>JBAMCJ010006651.1:0-60581 GCA_037075205.1 Drosophila prostipennis | reverse complement strand
CTGGTGGTGGAGGTGGAGGCACCACGGCCTCCAAGGTCTCGTTGTTATTATCCTTGTCAAGCATCGTCAGCTGGTTAAGCTCTTTTGCCAAGTTCGATATGGGATGCTCCGTGTATTGCAGATGCCGCTCATCCGCGAAGTTGCAGATTTCTGTGACTTCGAGGGCGACGAGGCGCTCCACTGGGACCCACTCCTCCCTCGGAATACCGATTGTGTAGCAGGTATGCTCTTCGGCTGCAGATTGTTGCTGCTCACGGATTGGGCAGCCGGGGCTGGTGGCTGTGGTGCTGGCACAGAAGGTCCACTCGGACTGCTGCTGTCCGTAACCTCCGCCAGCTTGATCTCCGTCTGCTCGGTAACTCGTGATGGGTGTTTGTATGGCAGACCTGACTGCCGCCTGCCAGTCGGAACAGCTCCTGAACGTTCTCCTTGTCGTACTGCTGCTCCTGGTCCTGCTCCTCCTGCTCCTGCAGCTCCACACTGTGCTCTTCGCTCGAAGTCCGCTCCAGAATCAAGGTTTTCAGTTGCTCCTCTTGCATGGCGGATCGTGAGATGATCTGGGAGAGCTCCGAGAGTCTGTTGCTCTTCGCCACTGGCGAATGTGTTCGCGTCGCATTTCCAAGTCCTTTCTCTCGCTCCTCCCTTTCCCAGGGATTGCTTCCGCTGTGAAGAGTACGGTTGCTCGCTTGGTTTGACGCCACATAGCTGCCCTTCGGTGGATCGAGGTACTGGCTACGTAATTCATCCCCGGAGCGATCTGCTGCGTGGCCTTGAAAAGCGGATGTGTAGCGGTGGGCGGCAGTGGAGGCTTGTCCTCGGCCAGAAGATATCGCTGATGTTGCTGCTGCGGTTTGGGTGCGGTACTCGGAGGAGCATTTGGTTTGTTGGGAGACTGTAAGCTGCCTATCGGTTTCGGTGGCGGGGCTATGGAAAATTGGGCGACGGTTGCTGCTGCTGTTGTTGTTGCTGTTGCTGTTGCAGCTGTTGCTGCTGGAGTTCGTAGAGCGCGGCTGGATCATGGAGCTGACGTCTGTACTCCAGACTGCCATTCTGAAAGCCACCCGTGAAATCGTTGACATTCTGCATGCTCTGACTGCTGCTCATGAAGGGTTGCTGCTGCTGTTGCTGCTGCAGGGGCAGCTGTTGCTGTTGTTGTTGTTGCTGCTGCTGGTGGTGGTACATGTTGGTGATGTTGGGCATTGATGGAGCCATCATCTGCTGCATGCGCAGAGTGTGCTGGAAGTTCTGCTGGCTCTTGGTGCGATTGTTCAAGGTGAGTTGGTGCTGCTGCTGCTGGCCATTGAGGTTGCTGCTGCTGAGTGCGAACTGTTGCTGCTGCAAGGAGTGCTGTTGCTGTTGTTGCTGCTGCTGTTGCTGGAGTTGCTGCTGCGCCGACTGTTGGCTGTGGTAGTACGCGGAGACGGGTCGAGTGGGCGGCAGATTAGCATTGGCCTGCAGGTGTTGCTGCTGCTGGTAGAGAGGGAGATGGTTGTTGCTGTTGCTGCTGTTGTTGTTGCTGCGGCGCAACCAGCGGGGATTGCCATTGTAGGCGTTCATGGCGGCATGTGCGGCCATCATCGGTCTAAAATAAAAGCAATTAACATTAATAAGTGCAAAGAATCAAGAGTGTTTCGTTTGTTGCTTTGGGTGTGTGACAAGAACTTCATCACTTACATCAATTAACTAAAACGTGTCGAGAGTGCTTCGGAAACATTTGTTTACTCTCCCTTCTGCTTCTGAACAAGTGGCGTGTGTTTTATTGCAAAGGTGGGTGCCACTGTACAGCAGCAACATTTTAAAAGGAACGACAGCAGCTAATTACTCACGTACTTGGGACATTTCTACAAGTTCATATTCTTTCTTAATGGGTATAAAGCCATAAAGTAATTTCTTTAAACATAATGTCTGCCCTAGAATTACACACACGAGAGTTAGTAAAAATGTAAGCTAACGCACACATTTCAGTGGCCTCGAGCAACGCACCCAAAAACACACTTGTATACGTTGTAAATTATTAATTCATCTGTCTGGTTTGGTTTCATTTCTGAAGTGTGAATACCTAATGGTCAGGATTTTCGAGGGCAAACAGTTTGAACTTGAGCGTTAAGTCGCTTGTGCTTAATTTTAATCTATTAGTAATAATAAGAGAAACATGGATATTATCCGAATCATTATAAAGAAGTAGCAGTCAAGTTTAATTAGCGTAATTTCTACTTATTTTACTTTTCAGTTATACATTTGCCATCTTTTCACTTTAAATCTTTCTAATTCGGTTGTTTCCGATTTGATTTTCCGGTTCTATTGTGTACAGAACAAACCCATTAAAAACACACCCATAACCAAGGTAAACCAAACAATTCCAGCGAGAACGATTTTAGTGGTCAGCTGAACACAACTGGTACTACAAATGACATTTTTTAAGTGGATATATGTGCCAAATAAATAACAGCAGCGGTAAAAACGCTAGCATAAAACATTGAAAAAAGTTTTGCACGAAATTTAAGTTAATTATCTTTAATTTTAACGATTCTATAATATCTTCTACATTTTTTTTTAATTTTCTCCCCTTTTTTATGCATGCTTAGAACTAATATATTACCTCTCGTTCAGAATCGGCTGGCTTTGATTTTGTGCCCGATACACGCTGAGATTTTGATAGAATCCCTGCTCGTTGCCGTTGCCGTTTCCATTTGCATTGTTGTGGCTGCCATTTGGCTGGACCCAGCATTCCACGGCCCCTCCGACTCCTCCCGCTCCTCCGATTCCGCCCATGCCCGATGAATTGTTATGCAAACTGTGCGTGCTGCGTGACTTGGAATTGGCCAGGGCTATGTTGAAAACGAGATGCACAGGGGAGGAGAAAAGTAATTAGTCTCTGGCTTACAAGTCGATTGGATTGTGCTCCGATTACGGGATTGGAGGGAAGGCCAAGGGGTGTGCAGTTCACTTACATATGGTACCCGATCCCGTGTGGTGATGCAAGGCGGCACCAGTTTGCTGTTGGGCAGGTGTTGCAGCTGGGATTGATGATGCTACTACTGTTGCTATTGCCTATGGTGTTGTTGTGGCTGTTGTTCAGATTTTGACTAAGACTGAGGCTATGATTCGGATGACTGTTGGCTATCAGTGGACCCAGGGATTTGGTCGACTCGGCGCCGCCCATCCGCGTCAGATCGCGTTCGGACATACGTCGATTACCTGTGGTTTCCACGTTCCAAGCAACATCATCATCATCAACGTCAGCGATTTGAGTGCATAGTTTGGGATTCAAGAGTTGGTGGTGGTATTAAGGTAGATTGGTGCGCATGGAGGGGGAGAAAATAGACGATAGACAGTTTGACATTTTAGTAATTTCCTTTTCAGAGTGGCAATGCAGAATGGGTTTAGTATAATATTAATATATGCATACAAAATCCAATTACACAACTACAGCAAAGACAAGAAGAATTCGAAATGGCGAATAAAACAAGACCTTACCCCCTCTTCCCCCCCGATAACCTATAAACGTCCTAAAAATTCTCTACCGTGCTTACCATCCACTTCATACGGACAGACAGACGGACAGCAGCGGAGAGGGGACGCGGACAGACAGACATGGCTAGTCGACCGGCTAGTATCCGACAAGAAATATATACTTTATAAGGAAGCTCCCTAGCGTTACATACTTTGCACGAATACAATATACCCTTTTACTCTACAAGTAACGGGTATAACTACAAAATTGTATTTACACACATTAACAAAAGCAAAAGTCAATAACGAATATTTATCAGCAATCGCCTATTTTACATATAAATATTTAATTCAAAACGGAAGAGGGAAAAGTTCAACAATGGAAAAGGTCAACGCCGCTGCAATCAAATTAAATATGAAGCACATAAGTGGATGCAGAAACACCTGAAAATTAAAATACAAAGCTAAACAATGATCCTATAAAGTTGATTAAAATTTTGACATTTCACAATAATATGCGTTTTATAAAATAAAAACTATTTAACAAATACCGGCAATAAAATTGGCTTTGCTTATTTTTTAGGATTTTTGATTCAAAGTCTAAACTTTAGTCGACCCTAATGCCTAGAAATAATACAAGACCAACCTACAGCTCAACAGAAAATGTAAACAAATAAGCAATGAAATCTATTTATAATAGCAGGCAAAACCAAAGGCTAATAAGTAGAACAACTGGGGGAACAACAAGAACCTCGGTGCAGCTTGGTTGGGTTGTCATCTGTGTGTCGGACACACTGTAGTTGATGGTGTTCTCGTTGAGCTGGGCAATGGCATTTTGACACAGTGCCCCCCGCCGTCACCCTCATCGTCATCATTATCGCCCCCAAAGGAACGGCCACGAATTTCGAGCACTTCGCAGTGAGCGGCACAACAGCTGGAGGAGGATTCGCCGGCCGAGGAGCGAGAGGACTCGGCTTCGCTGCAGCTGCAGGAGTAGCAATCATCGATTGGCATCTCCGCAATTCGGACAGCTCTTTGAATTCCGCCTGGTGTTGCTGCCACTACTGGCCAGAGACAGCAGCAATTTGGCCGTGGAGGGCGGTGAGGCGGGGCGCCTCGTGGGCGTGTCTGCCTGTGACTTGGCGATGGTGATGATGATGGCGATGGCGAGGATGTGTGCTTGGCTTGGCCTTGGAGTTGCACATGCTTTTGCTGTTTGCTGCGCTTCAGTTGCCGCACACTGTGGGCCTGACGATTGCTGCACATGACACTTTGCCGGCAGCTGGCATATCGGGGCATTACCCGGCTTCTCCGCCTCATCGTCCTGGCAACTGTCGTAGCATTTGAAGGTGGCAGCTACCTGGCAGCTTGTTGCGGCTGTTTCCCTTGTTGTTGCTCTTGCTCTTCAGGGGTCTTGCCACGACAATGACTGCAGCAGGGGCAGTCACAGCTGGCCTTTTCGCCGGACTTTTCCGCTGCATCGTAATCCTTGCCGCACCGCCTACAGACTCCACTCCTTCAGCTGCTTAAGGATGTCGCCCTGCTCGGCCTGGGAAAGTTTGGCACACGGTTTGCTGCCGGGATCGTCCAGTGCCGATGTGGACCGGGACTTGCTTTATGCTGGGCGGGAAGTTCTTGTTGGCATTAAAGTAGTCCGCCATCTCGCGGACCTTGCCCACGACCCAGGGGCAACAAGCGGGGACTGAGGTTCACCTGGCTACTGGCCCTTCGGCTGTTTGCTTGCTGTGTGCTGGGGATGGTTTTGGACTTTAAGGTGGTGCTGGCACAATATCGATTGCTTGTATTTACAGAAGGAGAACGGGTGGAGGAACTTTCGATTTCACACACCTAGGACTTGGATGCTGACAAGTGGGGCAGCTGTAGCGACTCCCTGGCCTTTTGTGCGAGCGCTGGGTGTGAGTTGCCGTTGTGGCAGGTGACTGGATTCTGCCGGAGCAGCGGCATGCGCTCGATGGACTCGCTGGACGAACGCTGGCTATTGGACCCGGAACGCTTCCGGAACCAAAACCATCCGCGGAGCAGTTGGTTGCTCTCTTGCTATTTAACTCCCTGCGTATCTTTTGTATCAACGGAATCCTTTCCGATTGCTCTGCCATCAGCGACTCCGTGGAGGAGGCACCGGCTGCGAAGTGGCTGATGGCATCGTGGGTATGGTACTTCCTGTCGATGCCCGTGGCTCCTGGCTCGCGCTTCTTCCGTTTGCTCCAGATCAAAACTAACTGTTTTCCGGTATCACGCTGAAGGATTTCTTTTCACAGTGGACGAGCAGCCAGAGGAAGACATGCATGGTCGGTGTTTATTGCTGCTTCTCCTCCTCTTCGTCGTCTATAAAGGGAATCTCATCTGAATGAGCCATGGATGCAATACCCTCTTCATTCAGCGGCTGATGGGCGTCACTGTAGGCGGCGAAGTTCCCGAACGATTCCTGCGAGTCCTTGGCAGGCTCATCCTGATACTCCTCGATGTAGATAGAAGGCGGGGGAGTTCTTCTCAGCGGTCTCATGGGACTAAAGTGGGTCACAGAGGGAGCCATCGGCGGTGGGTGATAGTAGCCACCCTGATCGTTGCCCCAAATACAAACTGCTGGCAGATCGCGCAATGGGCCTCGTGTCCCGATACCTGGGATCGATGTGCAACTGGTGGCCCAGGGCACACAGCTCCTCCTGCAGACACGAGGCACTCAAGCGTCTCACAGGCGGCGAGGAAGCCCGCATGCAGGCAAAGGATTCGCGACGACTCCGATTGAGACTGTCGTCCGAGATGGGTTGCTGTAGTAACGAGCTTGCTGTTGGAACGAGGAGTGACGACGCTGCACTGGCCAGGATTCAGATGCTGGAGAAAGTTGCTGGGAGAAGCTTCTAGCGATTCGAGTGGAGCAGCATGGGGAATGGGTTGGTTACTTGGTTAGCTTACACAACGTGAGTACGGTAGAGTAGAGTAGTGGGTGAGTATCTTGGATGGTTGAGTGAGTTGAGTGTTCTTAGCGTCCTACCCAGCACCTGGAGTCGCTCTAATGTGTGTGTTTTGTATTGATATGTATGTGTCTAATAGTGCACTCCGTTGGGAGCTACTCACCACGCTGGATGACCGGGCTGGGCTGCTGCAGCAGGGTGGCCAGTCCGTGAGTAGATTGCTCCCTGCTTGGCCACCTCCAAGCTGACCACCGGGCCCGTCACGCACCAGGTAGTCCGCAGCCCTAGAGTGAAAAACTCGGAAATAGCACCAGATCTTCAAGGGAATTCACTCTATATTCGTACCTCTCTTGGGTGATCCCAATCCAGGCTCTGACCGTCTACGCGCAGCAGCTGATCGCCGGCTTGCAGGCGTCCGTCCGCGTCCGCCGCTCCGCCAGGGACCACACTCTTTATGTAGATACCCAGCTTCTCCTGACCAGCTCCCTTGGCTGCCACGATGGATAGGCCCATGCCGTTGCTGTTCTTGTGCAGCTTGATCAGCTGCAGCTCCGGTTGGGGCAGCTTGTTCGACATGGCGCTCGAGCTGCGGGCCTGCAATGGATAAGAATGAGCTTTAACAAGGACCCCAAACACCAAGTGGAAACCAAGAGACTCACGTTAAATTGGTGCATATAGACCGTCCAAAGGCCTATCGAGGTGGGCTGGGCCGCCAAGCGACACATGCCCTGCTGCTGGGAGTTGAGGAAGTCGACAAGGCCTGTGGGAATGCCTCGCACAACATCGCAGCTGAATCCGTCGTCGGGAAGCAGTAGCGCCAAGTGCAGCTCAGGTGACTCCTCCAGCCGTACCTCTCGTCCATCGGCACGGGTCAGCTCGTCGGCCACGGACTCCGCCATCCTAATTGCCGTGTCTACCAGGTTCCTAGGCAGCTTCTCCTGCTGCAGCAACGCAGCCATTTGCAGGGAATTCAAACGGAAGCAGGAACAGGCCAACTGTTGAATCTCCTCCACGGAGGACTTGGGTGCTTGCAAGAACTGCGCGCACTGATTAATCTTGGCCAGATGGCAGTCCGCCGCCAGTTCCAATCCTTGCCGTTCTGCCCACAGCTCCAGCAACTGGAGTCGCTCCGTCATCACTTTTCCCCAATCTGCTGTGCACATGTGAGAGTTTGCCACAATCTGGGAAAAGGGGAAAAACAGATTAGTGGATGTGGAAGAGAAGTTGGGGAACCAGTGATGCCAACTTCAACTTTCAGATAAAGCTTATGGGGCTTTAAAGGGCACTACTACATTTTGGAAATTTTTAGAGCCCAGTTGGCATCACTGGGATAGTAAATCCTGGCCATTTGCAGGCCGCTCACCGTATTGAAACATATGACATTGATGTAGTGGAATAACTGCGAGAACAACTGGATCGTTAGGGCTGCATTTACGCGACACCGTCTCAGGAGAGCCATCGCCGATCCCAAGACTGTCAGCACGAGACCCGCCGCGGAATCGTGATCGATGTTCTCGGAGAGAAACTGGTTGAGGGTTTGGGAGAGCTCCAGTCGGAAGCAGTTGACCAGGTTGCGGAAAGCGGTTTGTACGGCCTCGGCCAAAACCTCTTGAGCCTGAACGCTGAAAGCGCTGATGTGACGATCCGATTTGAGGAAGTGCAGGAACTCCGAGCTGTTGGCCATCCAAAAGGCCAGGATTCGGGGATCCGTGTACTGCTCCTGGACTACGCTGTAGACCAGATTGGCCACATGGTGCAGGAACATGGTCAGCTTGTGGGCGCGCTCCGTGGGCTGCAACTCCGGGCGATAGTGTGTGGAGGCTCGGTACCTGCGGAAAAGTTAATTTCCTCTTAATCAGTCTGCATTAAACAAACCTGCAACCCCCAATCGGATCTATTGATTTTCACGCCCGTCAAATGTCAAAGTTCCCTGTTCCCCCAAATGGTTGAATGGTTTCCTGCTCCTGCTGTTTCAGCCTGGACATTTCCCCTTCCCAACGCATCCTGCTGTCAGAACACATTAATATTAATAGCTCACAAATTGGGTCAGCAGCCAAGATAAATCATCATAATTGATAATGAATTGTTGATACTGGCTGCTGCTTCGGTTCGAGGGGCGTGGAGATGGTGAACAACTGCCCTCCGGAACATGTAGATCCACTTTATGTGTGGACATTTGTCAGCTGGTATTAGCTGGTCTCGGTCCATCTGTAATTTGTCCATGTCCATGGGGTCTTGTTAAATGAAGCTCTGATTTTGGAATTGAAATATAAATGGATTCATCGAAGGACAGATTGCTTTTGGAATCTGGCACACATAAAGTAAACCAAAGGGAAGCAGGGTCGAGTAAGTCAGGTTATCTTCAACATCTATCTTTCGATTGGTAGATGATAAAGTATACGAACAAAAATTGTAATAGTCACTCAACTTTCAATTGAAAGATGGGAAAACAGTATATGTACAAACCCTAAGTAATAAGATGGATTAATTCAATTACACTAAATTGATTTATAATCGGATTAAGAATGTTATTTCAAGAGATGAACTTCGGGAAAACACTTTTGTGGCTCAGAAAATACTATGAAAGGAATAGTAAATATTTTCTTTTAGCTTATCATTGGAATTGGGATACTACTACCCGACCTATTACATTCTGAAAGCTTTCCAAATTGTATTATTTCAATTAAACAAGTACAGCGATACATTCAAACAACACTTAAAGCCGAACAAGCGCAGTCACAGCTTTCATCATGCTCTGCCCCATTACCATGGTCCCCCATAATGAATTACCCACCTGGCACACAGGTAAAGCGAGTAGACGGGTGCCAGCTTAAAGTGCGGAACGTTCACGTCCAGCTCACTGATAATGTGACGCAGAAAGAGTTCCTGATGAGTTTCGGGGAACTCTAGGACAGCCGGCAGAATGGGTTCCTGTCCCTGGGCATCGCCGGAACCGCTGCCACCTCCGGTCAACATACCAGAGCCGGCCATTTTGGGTGACCTACATATCGAAGAGGGTTAATCGATTAGTACACGGTACAACAGAAAAACAAATAAATTGATTAAAATGAAAAGCAGTAGAGACATTGCAAATGGAAAACTACACATTTGCACAAGGTTTAAGCGCACACAAAATATTGAACAAAATTAAAAATTAATCAGACAGTGAATGAGTACAATTATGCATAATTGAATTGCTTTATGGTTATGTGTATGGAACTTGTGTTGGCTTTCCTGTTTATTCTGAAGATAGAATTTTGAATAAGTTTAAAGTAAGTCCACTGATCGAACTCGAATCTTACCGATCTTGGCTGTTGGAACCACCTGACTTCATGCTGGAAATTGACTTGGTCTCGTTTTCCAGATTCCCCTCGAGGCTTTGACCATCGTAGTTCGCAGAACTGGTCACCTGATCCTGCCCACCCTTGCTGTCCACCACATCCCTTAGCGTGCTGCTGAGAGGATGATCACTGGAGTTGTTGTTATTGTTGTGATAGGCACTGGATTGATTCGATTGCTGGTGGTGTTCGTAGTCGCTTTTGTGCGTCTAAGGGATGATTTAAAAATATTTCAAAAATAGTAGGGGAAATCGCAAGACAGCGTTTCAATTAAATACCCACCGAACTCAATGCTCCATCCTCATCATTCCAGGATCCGGGGGACGTGGGGGAGCGGCTGCCATGGTCCATGAGGTATTTGCATCGTTGGGTCGATGGTTGGTGGTTTTTCAGGTGAGTGTGTGGGTGTGCGCAAATTGTTTTGCATATTTGTTGGGTAATTTTTTCGGTTTGGTGAGTGCATGAGATTAATGTTTTACACAAACAATAAAAACAAACAACACGTAACGAAACATAAACGAACAGTACAATAAGGCGTGTAAATAAAACAAAAATACATGAATATAAATAAATGCGCAGCATACGAAAAGAACCCGCCCTCGAATAAATTTCTAACATTTTAAATGTCTCACCTAAAAGTGAATTAAATTGTTTTAAATTTACACATTCTGGCAGTTAAGTGTGAAATTCTAAAGTCGTATATTGACTAGGATATTCATAAAAAGAATGCGTGAGTCTGGCCTTCAGACAGCTAAGTGGGTTGAGTCATTCAGAATGTCAAATGAAAAGAAGGTAAATTTAGGAATATTCTCGAGGGGATGACTTCTTAATTGGCCTTAATTTAAGCTGATTCTTTAAAATAAGTTAGAAGCGTTGTGAGTTATAACAATATTTAATTTGTCAAAAATATTTATCACAAAATGTATACATTTTTGTATGCAATTTCATAGCATAGCTTCTGATTTAAAATGTTAAAAATGTGTGAAAAAACAAATTTCTCAACAAAAAATTCTGTTCAATCCAATTAAATTAATGCACTTTGCTTATAGAGCTCAATCCGTATTAATTGGAAGGAAATACAAAATAAAACAATCACATAACAGTTGCTGACAAAGCATTTGGCAAATTAAGCGCAAGCATACCATAAATACTCTCACTAAATTCAGGACATACTTTAATCCACCGGATTACTCACCTTTCGTAGAGACATGCCGAGTCCAGTTGGGATTGCGATAGAGCCAGATTGTAGCGCCCGTCCGTGGGAGAATCCAGGAAGCGGTACGAGGCCACCCGTCCGAACATTACAACAGATCCGTTCTGTGGATGGCAGATGCGAGGCACATATGAATTAATTATATTTGCAGGCCGGTGTGACGAGGGTTAATGTGTTAAGAACCATTTAAGTGATTTAATAATTGTAATTAAGTGTGGCTATTACTCGAATATTTACGCTGCGCAGGAAGAGTGAAGCACACAGACTGACAGATTCTGGGGCACTGAGTCAGCGATTGGAAAATATTCGGGGCGTTTTAAAATCAAAACTGGCAAACAGAGACGCCCCTCTCTGGGGGGAAATTCAAACGGAGACTTGTGTTAATTTTTTGTGTTTTTTTTTGCTGGCTATCTCTTTTTCCGTTTGTTTGTGTTTCCCTCTAATGCTGATTAGCTTGGTGAACAAATCTTTGACACACACAACCCAAAGAGAGAATTCGATTTGCATTATTTTTTGTTCAGGTTCATCGAACCGCAGCCAACCCCAATTTGCCAATTGGAAAAAAAAATAATTCCATACCATAACAAAAAGGAGCTAACAAAGAAAAATCTTATTCGTAAAGTTAAAAAAAATACTGGCTCCTCTCTCTGTTTTCCAGGATAATTCCCCAAAGACAGTTTGAGGTTATTGCCGAGCTGGGAGCTTATCTCTGCTTCAGTCTTTTACAGAAGATAGGGGAAAGGCAGAACTTTTCTCTGTTTATTCGGTTTCAAATTTATCAAGCGGAAAGGCAAAAACAACAGAAAAAAGAAAACACTGCGCGGCCGAATTTGCTGGTTTTTTTAGGCATTCCCTTTGACTTTTCCGCTAATGCGTGAGAACGCCGAAAGCCAATTTGATTCATTTCCCCAGTTGTTGTAGTTGTCACTGAGGTTTTGTTTGTGTTTCCGTCGTTTGTCGAAAAGTTGTCAAAACAAAAGATAAATCAGCGGCGACTCAAAGCTTGTGGGATGTGTACACCCGGGCACATTGCTATCTGCGGTTTTATTGCCTTCCAAACTCAAACTCAAAGCTGATAATGAACTTGAAGTGCAAATGAATGGGTATTGAAAGGTCCAACTCAATGGGGCTTGAGTTTGGCAATGTGCGCTTCGGAATTCTGGTAGTCATGTTACGAAATTTACGATCAGAAAATGTACATTCTGCTTAAAACCCTCCGATATAATTTACTTTCCGTTATTTTTTGAATATTTTAATGGATTTCATATAGTTTATTTAATTAACAGAACTTTAAAAAAAATAGGTTTTTAACTTTACTAAACTATTTCCTATTTAATCAGAGCTCGAATTTAAGATTTTTTGAAACTTTAAGTAATGCAAAACTGTTTAAGACTTCTACCCTTTTTGCTTTCAATTAAAGCGTAAATCAATTCCACTGCTCATTTATCTTCCAGTTGATGCCATTCGAAAGTTGTCCCCATAAACGCTTGACTAAGCCAGGACGATTATTGGCTTGGACCTTCTCAGACAGTCGGATCCACGAAAGTCCCACAAATGTAAGAAGGCAAATAACAGCCGAATGGAACTTGGCAGCTTTTAAAGCCTTTAAACTTCAACCGGGTCAAGGTCGATGGCAAAACTTTTCCTCGCAGCATTGCCTGCTGCTGTCAAATTAAGCATACGCCTCGGGTGACGAGCACGAAAATTTAACTAATTAAAACGAATTATTCGCCATTAGTTAATGGAGGGATAGACAAAAGGTCACCCCTAACCGCACATAAGTTACGAATGTACTGCCATGGATTAGGCTCTAATGCTTTTTCAAAATTTAATTTTTAAAATAATATATCTTGAAAATATCTATAATGAAATACTCCAATACTCTGGGTATTCCCTAAACTGTTGAATTGCTGAATTGTTGAAAATTCAATAGAAAATTTCAGCAATTGAGGAAACGACCCAAAATAGTTCTTGTTGAATTTTGAAACAGCTGTTATTTGTTGAAAAATTTCAAGGAACTTAAAACATGTAAAATTCGAATTTTATTGTTTGTGACTGTCTAAAATTATTAGCAACTTAAGGAGAAATACTAATAAACATTCTAATTTAATTGTAAAGTAAATAATGAAAACTTATGAATGGTAGCCATGACTTTTAGTAAAATAAGAAGACAACTCTGGTTTTTTAACGATTCAACAAAAATTTCAACAATTTTTGAAATTTCTGAAAGTTATTCAAAGCAATTCAAGAGATTAGGGAATACCAAACTTTCCCTGAAGAGTGAAACTGTTTTAGTAGTACTTTTTTTTATTTTGTATGTAAAAGTTTTGTTCCTTCGACTTACATGGAGAATAGTCGGCTGACTGATGTGATGCCCGTTGACGAAGGTCAGGGCATCGGTGTGCAACGGGGTCACCGTACAAACTCCCTCCAGCAACGAAATGAGGCAGTGCCTCGGCTGGATCGAAGGCCCGAAGAGCTGCAGGCAGTTTGTGTTAGCCGATCCCACCTCCACGGGATCGCTGCCCAACTTGATCCGTCGACCACCATCGCCGCTGTGGGTCACTTCCACCAAGACGGGACCCTCACGATCGCCGGATATGTGGTTGGCCCCGTTGGCCGCCCCCAGGGGTTTTTTCTTTCGCCTCCGGGGCTGTGAGTCCGCTGGACGTCTCCGCACATGGAACATAATGGAGCCTGTAAGAAAAAAATAAAGCCATAAATCAGTGAGGGTAATAATTTAGTTATAGGTAAATTTACTTGCAATGTTCATGATTACAAATTTATATTAAATATTCACGGGACTAAAAATACAAAATAATATGCAAGCGCAGCTTTTTTAGCTGCCTTTTGTCTTTTGTGTCTCGTTGGGAAGTGCAGTTTAGGCTGAGTGCGGCAAAATTTTAAATCTCTGCCTCTCAAATGCATGATGATTGGCATGACAGTCGTGGCAATATATATTGAGATACGTTCAAGTGACTAAGAATTAATTTTAATTAATTAAATTAATTAATTAATTTAATTTTATTACCATTTAACATGATTTTCTTCTTCTTACTAATTAAAAACATAATTTAACTTGTATAAATTTGATTATATGTATATGTTGATAAACTTTTTTTTTTGTTTTCGTTTTCAAAGAGTAGGGTTCTCTGTTCTTTATAATAGACAACATTTCGAACTATCCCATGGTATCCCAATATAGTACCCATTAGTGTTAAAGCCTCCGAATACTCTCTGCAATCTCATCGCATCAGTTCACGTCGGATGTAACAAAGGCGAAATAGAAATTCCGAAAACGAAATCCAATTCGGGCTGCATCATCAATTTCAGTCTCGATATTAGATGTTCATTTTGCGAGCCAGCGAAAAACAATCAAGACTCCAGAGACTTTGCAGTGGCCAGACTGAACTGACTGACTGACTGACTGGCTGACTGGCTGACTGAATAACTGAGCGACTGACTGGCAGACAGTTCAGTGGCAAGTTTTCGCTGGCTGGTTCTTTGATATGGAAATTTATATACAACATTCCGTAGCAACTGAAACAACAAATAGGCGGCGTAGACTCACACACATCCCATTTGGATTTCAAAATATAATATAACACAACCATGTATTCAAATATGTTTGTGAGCTTGAGCTCGTCTATTAAGTTACCCAGGAAAATCAAACTTTTCATTAAAAAAAAAAAACAATAATAAACGAATGCTATTTTGCACTAGTATATCTGATCATCTTTTTGGTAATTTATTTTTGGAAATTTATGTTAGTCACAATCGTGGCGGTAATTTATTTTAGTTTAATATAGTTTTGGGATCGAGGCCTGCCTTAAATCGATTGTGATTCTATCATACTCATTTCAGGTCTCCCAGCATACCCCATCTTTGCTGATTCTGCTGCTGTTTATTGTACAGAATGCCTAACGAAGCATGCAAAATGTGATGGCAGTTACAGCAGCAGCATCCTTCCTCGACTGCGACCTCCCCCACTGTTGCCCCCACGGTTTTGGGCAAATTGCAGCAGATGATGGCAAGATGCAAGACCAGACGTGGCATGTGCCAAAGGCATTTGGGCAATGCCGGCTAAATAAGGCATGACAAGGGCGTGGCATGTGCAACTTATTAGGCAGGGAGGGAGTGGCGCAGGGAATATGGCAATGGGGCGGAAACTCCAGGGAAATCTAGCCATGCTTTCAATTTGAAAACTTTAACAATAAGCAACAGCAAAAACAGAAATTCAAACAACGGTTACACGAAACGACAATTGGCAAAGGAGCAACGTAAAACCAAATGAATTGTATCTCTATTGTATAATACCTTCTTTGCGAAACCAAAAGAACCACATCTGTATTTCTGTGTATTTGTCGGCGTTGTTGGGGCAGAATTATTATTAATACATGGCTCGGCTCACACATGGCTTAAAGGTCCGGACTTTGGGTTTGCCTTGTTTTTGGAGCCGTTGAGTAAAACTTTTCCGACAACTTTCTGGGCGTTCACAAAATAATCAACTCAAAAATGTGGGGTGCCACCAAACAGAAAGCAAACAAAAAGGCAGCCAAAGCTTAAGGAAACGAAGCCAAAAACATGAACACGCTTCATATACTTGATGTCGAGAGAGCCTTGAATGGGATGACTGAATAATCTCCTTGTTTGGATTGCAACTTGTTTAGAGTTGAGCCGAAGGATAGTTGAAAGCAACTCAGGCGATGAAGTTGATCAGAGATTATGAGGGGGTTGACTGCCATAAACTGTAGCTGGAATTTTGTCTTTAAAGTTGGTCAACTTTCTTTGTAGAATTTATGCCAAAATGATTTACTATATTTTATTATTTTATAAATAAATAAAATAAGGAAAAATCCGAATTTCTTGTTTTTTATTTGTGAAAAAATCTATTCTTAAAATAACTTTTTTTTAATCTTACTTTGTTTTTCGATTTCTTTAACCCCAATCTCCGTAACAACTTTCTTTAGCTAACTGCCATTGACAGCTCCCAATAATCGTGTTCACCAGACCAGGTAATTTATGACTGAACCATGCACGGCATATGTACAATTGTAAATCAATCAGTAAATGGACAAGTTCGACAGGTTGCCCGACTGGCAATTGAAGTAGTGCCCCTCATTTGGCATGCATATAGAAACAGGACTTTAGCTCCTTTCAATACACACACAAAAAAGGTCAAGGTTTAAACATTGAATCTTTTCCAAAACGTATAACATATATCCGTTTTCAAAAGTCTTACAATAGACAACTTAAAGAAGCAAGACTATGTGGTTTTTACAGACAAAGCTGCACTGATAAAAAAAACGTAGTAAATCCAAAGATTTCATATTTAATTTAAATATTTTTGGTATGCTTTTCATCCATTGCTGTTTTTATTAATTTTAAATATGAAAATATTTAAATATTTTAATCTTTGTTTTAAATATGAAATTCTTTGTTTTAATGACCTAAAATATTAAAAGTAAATATGATTAACAACGAATCTAATATATTCGACCTTAATTGAAATATTTGCAAATTCATGCACTCTAATATGTTTTATATTATTACGAATACGAATCTTTGAATTCAATATTTTTATACCCGTTACTCGTAGAGTAAAATGGTATATTGCATTCGTGCAAAAGTGTGTAACAGCTAGAAGGAAGCTTTTCCGACCCCATAAAGTATATATATTCTTGATCAGGATCACTAGAAGAGTCGATCTAGCCATGACTGTCTGTCCGTCTGTCTGTCCGTCTGTATGAACGCTGAGATCTCCGAAACTATAAAAGCTAGAGGATTGGTATTTGGCATGAAGATTCTTGGAGTTCTTACGCAGCGCAAGTTTGTTTCAAGAAGGTGCCACGCCCCCTCTAACGCCCACAATCGCTTATAACGATTTTACAAAATTTAAATACTTCGGAAAAGTAAAAATGCAGTTTCATTGTGCTTATCAATACCTATCGAAATGTAGAAGAAATTTTTTAAATCGGACCATTCGTTAAAAAGTTATGCCTGATCCCTCGCACTCCCTTTAGCCGGGTATTAGATAGTCGGGACACCAACCCGAATATAGCGTTCTCTCTTGTTATTATTTACTTTTGCACATTTTTATCAGTGTAGGTAATACGAGTGCAAGTATCATATCATAATCTTATCATTAAAAATCGAATTAAAATTATTTTTCGAGACTGCATTCAAATAATTTTTGTAAGTGCACTTGTGCCTTTAATTCCAGCAAGCGAACGAAGGCAAACAACATTTCGTCCTTGGCAGTTGACATTTGGAAAGCAGAAACGAGGGGCACATTGATAAAGTGCAGTGCCAAACGGATGCCAGAAAAATCATTTTAATTGTTCCTACTTGGTCAACAGCTTGGCCGGAGCAAAGGTAGCAGCACCCACTCGCCACTCGGCACTCACCACTCACCATTCACCACTCACCGTGCCACCATTGTTGACACAAGAAAACGAGCAAATTGCAAAAGCCATCAAAGTGAGGGGGCGGGGGAATGGCCGGTGGGTGGATGGATAAGTGGGTGGATGGGTAAGTGGGTGAATGGGTGGTTAGGGGGCTCGGGCGTAGACGAACGAGCCATGAAATTGATTCGGCCAACAACGTGCCAGGATCATGTGTGAAGCCTCCAACTGGCCTTGTGTGTGGCTGTATGCACGTGCATAAGTGCGAATAAATTGGCAACAGAGCACAAAGGACAGAAAGTGAGGGGAGCGCATTTTACAGAGCGAAAAACAATGCAGGGAAATTGCATAACGAGTTGAGTGACTGGGGCAGAATCCGCACCAGGACAGGTATCGCCACCCATCGCCTGGCCGTAAGGTAATCCACAAAACTGTGGATTCCCTGTGTGCCAGGAAAAGCGGAAACTGGGGCCACCAAGCGTTGGGCGCATTAATTTTTATTAGCGCAGCTTGTGCTCTAATGGCCGAAGCAATTAGAAAGGAGGAAAGTGGGTTGGAAAGGCATTTTGCAGGCATAAATCAGAAAGAAGGTGCCCACTGGTCTTGAATAATACCCTAAACGGAATAACCTGTTCTACATTTTGAACAAATTAAACGAAATAAAATGTTTTAAATAATAAATGAAAGGTAAAATAGATTTTACATAAAATATTGCTATTTATGAAAAAGTTTGGAATTTGATAAAGTTTTAAACCTCGTGGTTTTTTGTAGAGTATTCAATGTGCTGTTTTCATTTCCATTTCATTATGCTGTTTTTAATTAGTCGAACAAACGGCAAAAAATGAAACTTTCGCTCCAAACTTGGCAGCAGAGGATGCCAGATAGCGAACAGAACACCCCCAAGAATTTAATTAAAAGTGTAATATGGGGGAACAAAAAATATCTATATATTTTAGAAAAATAAACTTTTCAAAGCTTCCCTGAACATGCAGAGATGCTGAGGGAGAAAAGCGCCCTTTGCTTGGCCTAATTGACTGAGATTGATTTTACCAGCAGCAGCAGTCTGAGCTCTCAAATTAGCCAAATTAGTCGTAAAACGTGGCGGCTTTGACTCTGCCAACCGAAGAAACCAATGGAGCCTTGTCCCCGCCCTGGCACGTCCTCATAGAGAACTCCAGCCACCGAACCACACACCCAACCACACCACCTCCCCTTCCTCTTCCCCTCCCCTCGAAGGGATGAGGGCTTTTCACGTTGCGCAAATTAAAACAATGAAAATTTAATGAGCCAAGTTTTCCTCTCATGCAGGAAGTTTTTCCTCCTTTGACCAGAGTCGGACACCTCCTCCACTGGGCAGGCGACACGACAGCATAGTTTAATCCTCGTGTAAGCCCCAACAAACATTATATAAACTTCCCCCAGCTAACGGCCATTTTGCGATTAATATTAGCTAAAGCTAATAACAGATGTTGATTTACGTTTTATTGTGGTTGAAATATATTTAATATTTCAAATTAATTTATATTTCAAAGCTAGTCGAATTGAAAATTTCGTTGTAGATTTAATTTAAGATTTAATTTGTGAAAGAATTAGGACTGCAACGAATTTCAGCATTCTTTGTATTATTGTACTCATTATACCATTAGGTCTTTGACAAAGGTTTCCCCACGTTCTAAAAAACCAGTCAGTAATCCAAACAAGTTCTTTATTATTCAAGGATCCACGAGAAGAAGTAATCGTAATCGATGCACAAAATCAAATCATCTAGTGGCTGCTCCTTCCTCACATTTAACCCCCTATTCCCATCAGCCAATCTCCTTTGGCCTCGGACGACAGCCTCCATTCAAGTCAAGTGTTGCCCAGGGCGGCGGTTACCAACATTTTTGCTAGACAATTTGGCAACAGAAACAATAAAAATATAATTGCCACACTCAAGCTGAAGCGCGGGGTCTTTCCATTAACCAGACTCTAAGCGAGGAGAATAAAATACGAGGGGGAGAAGTACGAGAATGAAATCTCATCGGTCAGTGGGCGGGGGAATGGGGACTGTGAAAAGTCGGGAGATGGAAATGGAGGTGGAAAGCAAGAGGAGCTGATAGCTTGATTGGATTTTGCAGACTGTCCGTGACTGCGAGTGAGTTGTCCCTTCACTTATTGTAAATGGTATTCATTGAAAAGGAAGCAAAATTGGTGACCTTTCGTAAAATATTTTAGAAGTATTTAATTTTATTATTTTATGTATTAAAATCTATCATTTCTATCCTATAATTTTACAAATGAAAAATATAAAAAAAAATATTTTTTAATATTTTGGGAACTGCTTGTTTGAGATCGTTTTAAAAACCCATTCAAAATCCATTGATTTTACTCAAGGGTAAAAATCGACTTGAACTTCGTTCTTTTGGCTTTAACTGATTCTTCGGATTTATACGTTTCGATATATTGGATGTGGTGTGCAGCCATTGATGACGACAGACAAGCCAGGACATTGTGTCCTTTTGTGCCGTGCAGCCGCGTCCTTGTCCTGACCATTGAAATTAAGGCCCACAATGGCCAACACACACCCTTACCAACACACACACATCGGGCCACGGGGAAGGAGCGTTTAGCTTTTGTAAATAACTCCTGAAATTTATTGATTTTTGTCTGTTTGTTTTGGCCGGGTCCTCGGGAACTGAGCAACCGCCAGTGAGCCCGACATTTTTCTTTTAGAAATGCATACGTTTGGTACTGATGTGAGGGTTTTCTAAAAAATTACATTTTTCATGGCTGGTGAATTAATGTCCTGGCTGAATGAATCCTTCTCAGCCCTTAAAAAAGGGCAAAAAATAAACGGAAAAGCCAGCTACGTGTGAAAATTCAATTTGCGCGCTTGGTAATGCGGCAACAAAGTATAAATTGAAATCAAAGTGCGGCAGACTGCGTAAAAAACGAAATTAAATAAATTGCCATCAAATTGAAAGGACAGAACTCACACACTCGCACACACAACACGACACTTCGGATTAACCGCAAACGAGTCGCGCGATGGAAAATCGTCCGAAAAAAGGCACAGATTAAATTAATTTTTCGCAATAATATTTTTTTAACAAACTAACCGTATGGGCACGGCGGCAGTAAGGACTGGGCGGCAGCTGCCAGGCGCCGGGCGCCCACAACAATGCGTTGACAGCGCGCAAGGATAACTGAGAGCACACTGAGCGTATGAGCAATGCCGCAAAGGCAAGTCCTTCGCTGACTAGCTCACTGTCGGACTGGGTGCGTGAATGAATGAATAAGACACGAAAAATTCAGTAAGAACGCCAAGCTTACGTTTTTCGACTACAAGATACCCTGGACTTTATTATAATTTCTATTGTATTTAAATGTAAGTACATATTTTTGACAGATCACGTAGTATATGATATTATACCATATATGATATGATTTTCTCAATTTATAAAAAAAAAATATTTTAAATAAATGGTTCATTGATAGTCTGAAACTTAATGGTTACTAATTTGAGTACACCATATTTTATTTTTATGCTCAATATTTTTCCGAACTATATGGTAGTTCCTTTGAGTCGAATACATCCTTTTCCTGTAAGGTATAACTACAAACACACACCCTAAAGCGCCCATAAAGCAAGCAGAGTAAATTATGGCTGTGTGGGTGAGTGAGTGGTGTATAAAACAACATTTAGTTTACAATGTTTTCAACGGGTGTGTGCTGTGTGTGTGCACTCGTGAATGGGTGTGCGAGTGTTTGAGCTGGCTGCTGGTGTTGGTGTTGGTGTCTCTAAGTGCGTTTGCTCTTTGGTCCTTTGCATGACATACCAACACCATAGCGCCAGCAGTGCCCGTAGTGGCAGTAGCAACTTTGGCATACAGGATACAGAATGAGGAAGGATATGAACTGGCACACATCCTTTGGATTCCCATCCAGCAGCGAGGGGCGGCCAGCCCGCTCTGCTGGGGAGCCGGACTGAAAAACCGGACAAGGTCGTGGTTCGCGGTCCGATTCAGTTGGGTGCGATAAGCCGATTTGAATGGCGAAGCTCAAGAGCTTTGTGCGGATGCATTGAGTCATCGAAAATGTATTTAAATTAAATTACAATTTAAAAGGAATCAGCTAACCACAGGCATCGCGCATGGCTACGGTATGGAATTTTGTTTTTAAAGCGGCAAGTGCTGGATGGAACTTTAAAAAATATAACCTCTTAATAAAACCATATTGGAATCCAAAACTAGTCAACGGAGTTGCGTTTTACAAAATACCTATCGAATTACGAAAGCAAAACAGAAATAATGGGCTTTTAGCGAGTAAACCACAAACGCCTGTCAATCATTTCCCTCCCATTTCCACTTTTATTTCCATACGCATTACCACACAAATCCACTCCATCAATCGGGCCCCAGACATCATCTCTCTCCCCGTTTTTCTCTTATTGAGGCAATCAATATGCCCAACCGACTCACACCGGGAACGGGAAAAAACACAAGTATAAGACAAAGGATATATGTGTGCCTGTGAGCACATAAAAACATGAGATATACTTGAAGCTACTTTTCGGCTAACGAGCATCGCGCAGTCAACGTCTTTATTGTTGCCCAACTTGCGATTTCTTCGCCTCCACTTTTCCTGGGTTGAGTTTCTCTGGGGTAGGTTTTTGGTTTAAATGGATGCTCCAACTGTGGAGCTGTAAAACCGAAACGCAACTTTAAGCCTGCAATATTTCCAAAATCCTTCGGACTTTACGAGTATCCATCAAATTTCGCTTTTTCGAATGTCTGAGATTTACTAGCAGAACTTTTTTTAGCACCCAACTTACTATAATAATTCAACATTCACCGAACTTTTTCAAGTTTCCATGTCATCTTTATCTTGAATCCCAGTCAAAGGGAAATTTCTCGTTTTATATTCATTTAAGAGGCGGCTCCCTATAAAGTAAGGGAGCCTGGTCCAAAAATTCCGAACTCCAATCGCGAGCGATCGGCGAGCGGGGGTAATATCATTGGTGTCAGCAGCAATGTCCTCACTATACGTTCATTGAACATTTCTGCTCCCCAAGACAAGGAAGGCCGAGTGACGGAATGTGGGCGCACCTCATACAAAAATGGCTAGTACTAGTTGGGAATTATAGGCGCACCAAGTGCGCAAAATCAGCATTGCCATGATCTAACGATCGCGAAAGCGAGTTGCAAGGGTTCTACGGCCTAATAACGGGTTTCCTGAGCTTTCCTGTTTTTCGCAGATATTAAAATGATGTGCAACCCTTATCTCTGGCAGATTTATGGCAGCGATTAGTTAAGGAATTCACATGCTTCTCATTCAGTTATGACGCTTGGCTGGCGACTATCAAGCACCGTGGCCAGGCACACTCAAATTAATATCATTAATTTCCGTTCTGGCATCGTTCTGGGACCCTAATCCGCTTCGACTCATAAATAAATAGGCAATTTCCCTTTAGTGAGAAACCTCAGGGACGCCGTAGAGGGGGGCTAAAGTAAAATCACGAGACTGAATAATTCAATTGGAGAACGGAATACGGAATACATATTTATCCTGGCAAGGAGCCAGCGTTCCTCTGTTTAAGTGCTGTGACATGTGTCTCTGGTCCTGACTGCTGCCTTTGTCTCTGGCATTCGAGAGCCCCGAGAGCTCACTAGCATTTTCGGTCCGCATTGTGACAATTTCGTTTAGTCATCTTTGAAACTGACTGGCTGACTAACTGCCAACTTGTGAGGCAAATGGCAGGAAGAAAGTGAAAAGTCTGGCGAGGCAATTGAGAGGCGGCATCATGTAAATGATGATGATTACTTCTCCGGGCTGTGGATGCCTGTTGGTGATTGATTCTGTTCGGTTGTGCTCGAACTATGAGCTAAATGGAAAATGTCAACATGAATGTGATATTATTTTTGATGGAAGGGACAAAGCTTATAGAAATTTTATTAGTTGGGGACCCGAATTGCATTTTAATGCAAATTTGCTTAGAATACTTTTTCTACATTGGTCTGAACACATTCTTACAGTTCTAACATCTGATTAAGGTCTCTCTTTGGTGAGAAATTCTAAGGTATATATATTTATATTTGCAGTGTAATGTTAGGTATTTGTCTAGATAAGCGTCTTTTTAACGAAAAAAAATTTGAAAAAAATTTCTTAAGAATTTACGTGAATTCCAAATGTTCTATTTTTTTTACTGCGGCGTCAAATTTTTTATAACAATTATTATAATAAAACAAGAAGTATCGTAGAAGGTGAAGTGCCCTACCTAATACCGACTTTATTTACTCTTAAGAGGATCAAATTTAAAGTACTTTTTTTTGCCAGAAATCCTAGAATTCCGAAACATGTCTTTGGATGTTTTAAATAAATTGAATACACCTAAACCCCTTTTTAAGTATTTCGCCGTTCCAAACATTCCAAACCTCCGATTCAGCCATAACCGAATTCCCTAATGAAATTGAGTTTCCACTTTAAAATGCTCAGGAAAAGAGAAGGGCGAGCAATAAAACAAAAAGTGAACAAATTGTTAACCCAATTTCGAGTGACGTTTCCCCAAAGTCTGAGCGCATTTTAGACCACCCGCTCATGTGGGAGGGAAAGGACAATAACCAGGACCAGGGATGACCTTCAGGCTTCCAGTTTCTGGCGGCGGCGTTCGCCTCAAAAATAAACTGCACTTCTCGGGCTTCGGTCGAAACCGTAGAGAGCGTGGCGTGAAATAAAGTCGA
The DNA here is from genome assembly GCA_037075205.1 of Drosophila prostipennis. Lineage (NCBI taxonomy): Eukaryota > Metazoa > Arthropoda > Insecta > Diptera > Drosophilidae > Drosophila > Drosophila prostipennis. The sequence goes on along the minus strand of JBAMCJ010006651.1, from coordinate 36,521 downwards.
CAGTTCCCAAGTTCCTAGAAAGATTCGGGCAGCAAATTATGCTCTGCATTTTGCAAACTTTATGAGGCAGCTTCAGAGAGGGCTGGGAAATAGAGGGAGGGAAATATATAGTGGGTGGTCGTGTCAGCAGGCGGGGCACAATTATTTATGAGCAGCCATGGACCAAAGTCTACGAAGAAGCCTTTTGAGCTTCATTAGGTTTGACCTTTTCTAACCGAGATTGCTTTACTGCGTCCTTTCCCAAATGATTATTGTGGCTGTCGACATTTTCCTCCTCTTTTTTTATTGGAAAAACAAATGTAGCGTTAATTTTGTGCCGCATGAAAGGGAAACGTCATCAAGGCAATCATCAGAGTATGGTCAATGTCCTGCTCTGTTTCCATGAATAATAAATGTATTCGCACGAAAATTTCGACCCATTTGCCTGTAATCGGGCCATTAGAAATTCCCAAAATTAATAATCGGTTGGAGGGTATCTCGAACATGTCATTAAGAGAACTTATTTAGCCTTCTAGTTCCCGTTTACGATTTCGACCATATAACAAACATCCATTCTTCGCCTTATTTATAAATCAGCTCTTTTTAAATCATACACACAAAAAAAAAACTTGGTAAAATCAACTGTAATAATTGTCAAACAGGCCCCAACCAGCAAAATTGTCAGTTCTACTAAGTAAATAGTTATTCCACAACAACAAAATACACACAATTAGCAAAGACACACACCCAAAGCAAAAACAAAATACACGTAACTATTTTTATAGTTACATAACTATCTTTGTTGGTCAATTTTACCAAGCAAATTTTTTTGTGTGTAGGTACTAATGAAAGCAAAGAATGATTTTTCATCGAAATAGTTTTTTGGATTCGTAACCTCAGTTAAATGTTTGCTTCTAGGGTCTAGGGAATTTTTTCTTTTTTCGCTCGGGGGTAAAATTATTTATTTGTTCTTTCTGGCGTTTTATTTGCGGTGTAATAAAATCCAATTAAAGTCGTGTGTAGAAATTAGACCTCATGTCAAGGTAAAATATCTGATATCTGTTTGTGGATTTAGTTTACTTGGTAAATATCAGTAATTACATTTATACCGATGATTTACCTTTTTCACAATAAATCTACTAAATTTAGACTAAGATAGTATTATTTTTGATTTAAGGATATTATGCAACATTTGTTTATGAACTGACAGAATTTAATTACCTAATTTCAGCACAAAAACAAGTACTCTAAAATCTAAGCCATACAAGCTGTTCATCGCTCTTCTCTTTAAGGGTTCATAAAACACTTCAGTTGACACTAACCCCATTAAAAACATCAATGTTGTCGCACTCAAGCTTTTAATGCGAAACACAATCAATCTGACAATCAAGTTGAATGCTTCCTGAGAGCCGGAAAATTGCCAGCTCAATTTACACGAAAAAATCCAGAGACCGCAACCGCTTAATAACTCACAGTGACCAAACACGAAAATCGAAAAAGTTGTGACAAAAGTATTTGGAAAATGCTGCCAAAAAAAAAGTTGAGGGAGAAACTTTCGGTGACGGATTCCGTAGCATACTTTTCAGGGCACTCTGGGCTACTTGACTGGCTTACCGCTCATTAACGGTGGGGTAAAAACATAAATAAATAAGTTAATCCCCCTGGAAAAGTAACTCACGTCTTATGCCCCAATCCATCATTTTGCAGACTTCCCACGGCGTTCTCTTAGCTAATGATTATACTATTAATTGGACCACATAGACTCCTCCGCACCGCCACTATAGTCGAACGTTATTGGGGCAAAATCACTTTGCGAGTACACAGCAAATTCAATTGAACGGCATCTAATTTTGACAATTTTCTGTATGCATGGTGGGCGGTGGAGAGGGAGGCGCGACAGCACCCCACGATGGGCGCCCAGCCGTCATCCTTCCATCGTTGTATCTTCAGGAAAAACTGTTGCCGCCGTCGCTGTTTGCCGGTGAACTTTTCTCGCCTCAAATACAACTGCGATGTGTCGCGGGTTTCCCGAAAGCGCCGCGTCGTGCTTTCCCGGACAGCATTACTTCATGACTGAACCTGACACTGAATGTGAACCTAATGCCTCCGCTGTTGCCCCAAACACAATGCGGAAAATACAGAATTCGGCTCTTCGTCGGAAAACTCTGTCGGCCATCGGCATCGGCAACACGGTTTGAGTGTGTCCAGAGAGAATAAAGCTTGGAACCGATAAAATTGCTCTTTCTTATCAGTATCATAGCAAAATATAATCAAAATTATCAAAATATTATTAAATTAATAGAATACTCCACTCAAAAAACAATGTTACTATCACTCAAATGGTTAATCTAAAACAATTTGACTTTAAATAAATCTGGTTGAATTGAAGTTTTTCTTCTTGCATTTTTCTCAGTGTATGTGCCTGTGTGTGAGTTCTAGGGAACAGTGTGACTGTGAAGTGCACGGCGTAGATAATGGACAATGGGATATGTGTTGGTGGGGAATCCCCATCACGCCCCACCTTCCTCCCCTGACTCACCACCTTTATCTCTTGAGCCGGCGGTACATCGACATTGCTAAGGACGCTGACAAAGCCCGGAGAAACAACAATAACATGAATCAACAACCGAAGCGAACCGCAACCGACAACAGTAAAACTAATCTACACATAAACTATTTGATTTCTGGCGTTTTATTTTATAACTCACGTTAAGTAATAACAATTTTTTTCGTATTCCAAATCTCTTTTCAAGATGTTTATATCTCTAAGCTCTAATTTAGTTTATTTTGTTATTTACAATTGCTTTTAGGATTTTTAAAATAATATTTCAATAAAAATTTTATTTTATTTAAAAGTTTTTGTCTTTTTAATAACTTTTATTTTTGGACAACTGAATTGCAATAATACGGAATTGTATTACGAAAACCCAGGCTTCAAAAACATAATATAGTGGTGCGCTCAAAAAAAAATTTTAGAAAATCGCCTATGGATTTGCTTCACTTGCGATTTTTTCTATATTTCTGGAAAATTTCTTAAATTTAATTCCTTTTTTATTAATTTGAAGAAAATTTTCCTTACCAGTAGAAAATTTGCTTTATTTTAAAGAAAGAAATCGCCAGTGAAGCAAATCCATAGGCGATTTTCTAAAATTCAGGGCGATTCATTTTTTGAGTGTGGACATTTTGAAAACGGTTTAAAGTTTCAAACAAATTACCATTATCGATGTTTTACTGTACATGAAATTTATAAAGAAAGCACATTCGCTCTTCTTATTGGTAAACGTCCAAGTGACCAAGAGTGTGGGATACGAGGCGGACGGGTCGTTATTCCTGTTGCTGACCCACCAGGTGGTTGCTGGAAGTGCCGACGATGCGGCCGCAAAGGTATGCCCATTATCCTTGACAGGACGAACGCACGGAAGAGAAATTGACGCACGCCAGAGACACCAAAACAAATCGAAATGGGTGGAATGGGTTAAGTCACTCTGCGGGGAACTCCCAGCAGACACGCAACGAAACAGTTTGAAGTTTATATCCTACAACCTCAAAGTGAGCAATAAAATTTGATAAAGACAGCTTTCCCTTTATCAAAACGAGCACTTGCAAAACGGCTTAAGTCTCTGGTTGAATAATTATTAAAAAGTGTTTATATTTAATAATAATAAATACTACAACAATATAATTGGGCAATTTATAAATACTTTGTTTGTTAGAATAAATATAAAGTTAAATGATTAGTCTTTTTAAATGACTTGTATAATAAAAAAGTATGGTTATTCATGATTTCACGAACTAACAGTTTTCTACAAATATTTATAAAACATTCCTATTTAAAAAAGAAAATATTTAGTGCCTTGTAACATAATCAATTATTTTCTGTAATTATTTTTATCACCCACTGTGCAATAGAGCCAGACAAACAAAAAGGAAATTAAATCGAAAGCGAAACCCAAAACGACAAAGCCGAAGCACAAAGGATGCGAGAGGGAAAAAGAGAAAGACCTAAAATGGCTCTCTTGGCAATAATTATTGCAAATAACTTAAGAGAAAAGCGTATCGCCCGACTTGCCAGCAACACATCACCGAACATATTTCAAGGTAGCTGATAATATAACTCAAAATATGCATGCCCAGGAACAAAATATTTAGCAATCAGTCGTTCATGTTTTGTTTATCTAAAAATACAACGTACTACCTAAAAAGTGCATTAGGAAACGAAAAGGTAAAGACACTTTATTCTCTATCTAGAGATAACAAAAATCGTAGATATTGCCCCACTTATGTGTTGACCCAAATTGATAGTCCTGTTCCCCCTGAAAATGTCCTAATAAAACCTTTTTTTAACTTAGCCCTCGGTTAGTTACACTGACACACAAAAGTAGGCAACAAGGAAAAACGACCAACAATTAGCAAAGCCAGCGGCGTCGGCAGCCGACAACAATGTGAGTGAAGTGCGGTCGCAATTTACATTTTACACCTTTCGAATGCCCCAGGGGTGGTTAAAGAGAGACAGGAAGATAAACAGCAGACAAAGAGAGAACGAGTAGATAGAGGGGGAGGTGCATATGGCTTCCAAGTGCTCGTGAATTTCGCATCCAAAAACTAATGCCAAACAACAGGGACTCCCAAAAAGGACCCCTGCCAATGTCATTATTATGAGCGGTTCCGGGTCGGTACATATTGTGGGTCGCAGATACGCTGACAAAAAAGAGTAAACCAACATTTGATTTAAATATTTTAAAATGTAAGCATGAAAGGGCTTTTGTTTAAGATTTTATTCCCTCAGATAAATATTAAGATAATTGTTTACGTATAGTGGTTTTGCGAGTTCCACTTTGGCATCATCATTGTCACATAATGTTTGGAAATCTGAATAGGAAACTAATATATTTTGCTCTGTGTAGAATTTCTAACTCAACGAGGCTTCCTGTGTGTGGTGTGTCATGTTTGATGATTGCGTCCACATTTCCGCACCAAGTTTTATTTACATTTGCCCAAACACACATTGAAATATTTATAAGTACTTTTCTTTTGCGCTATGTCATTTCTGATCTTCGCTTAAGTTTAGCTGCGGTAGCGACTTAACAATTTAGGATAGTTTTTAGATTTTGTCAAATAACTTGTTCCCTTATATCCCCTCAAAAAAGACAACCACAAAGTGTGTTTAAAATTGTAGATACAGTGAAACCTGTTGGACCATCTCGATCAATTTTACTCCTAGAAGTACAAACTAAAATACAATCAACTATGTTCAACTAGAAAATCAAAAGATTCGTCCTCTTTGTGGAACCTACTTAAAAGCTATTATTAAAAGTAAATGTTGAGAAAAACACAATCCACACTCCCTTGTCATCAGATCAGTGTCCTCGCTAACATGGTTGATGAATACGCTAAGGGTTCTGGTCTGAGACTCTAAGGATTCAGGCAAAAGCGTATACAAATTCAAGGATTTGTATATATTTGCTCCATTTCACATAATTAATAACATAAAAACTATCTTTTGTGACCAGTTTTTGGAAAATTTAAACTTACGTAGCTTTTCACACAAATCGTCTTTCATTTGTAACTTGTTTTTGTTTTAACTTCACACCAACTTTTATATTAGCAAATGTAAAATTTACTTTAATTTCCAAAGTTTTTAGTTTAAATAAATTAGCACATATTAGTACATATTTCGTACATTTTATAAATTAGAATAAATTAAATGCATATTCAAAAAACTCCGCAAGCCAAAAAAAATTCCGTCGCGACGATAAGAAATGCCAATCGACACTGAGCCCCATTGAAGCGAAAATATGAAATAACTAAATAGCAACAGTCAACTATTTATTGCTTTTGTTGTTTTTCTTGTTGCTGTCAACCAGTCTGTTATATGAGTGAGTGGGGGAGCATAGTTATTGATAAAACAAGCCTATACTATGCCAAGAGCATTGCGTGAATATTTATGAATGAAGTGGCAATCCCCCCACAAAAGAAAATTGATTTTAAATGGTTGGAAATCAGGCAATAAGGGAAAAGCACTTACCTCGCGACGTTGGATGGTTCATGAGTATCGATAGCGGGCATTCGTCATCATCGAGTATATATTCTGTTCCATCGCTGTTGACCTGCATTTAATAAAGATAATTATCCCAAGAATCTCACCCACCCCCCCCCCCATTAATTTCCCATTCAAAAATCAATTTATCCCCTCCCCCCTTCCCTGCACCCCTTTTCTCTTTTTTATAATGCACTCATACAATGCCTTAATGCAGTAGAATTATGTGGAGCCGTTTAGATGTAATCGTAAAAACTATCATAAAAAACTTTTGAATATTAAGAAATTACTTATTGTGGCATCATAACGTTAAATGATCAATAAGGCTAATAAAAGTAAGCGAAGTCTTCTTTTAAAGAAGAACAATTATTTATGCTACTGCTCCATTTCATTCCCTTTAACTAATTATACTCGTCCCACCTGAACCAGGCAATAGTGCAGTGGATCGGCCTTCTCCAGTCCGTATTTTGTGAGCATTTCCCGAACGACAGCCTGCGCACAGTCCCGAATAGAAAGCAGCAGTGTCTTGTAGGGCACGTCCTGGCACAGGCTCTCGCCATAAATCTTTAACGTGCCACCGGTATCCGGACCACCATCCCTGGAACGGAACTGCTGCAGCTTCTTCTCGAGCTTCTGCTGTCGCCGTCGCCGCATCACGGCCTCCGGGTTTGAGATCGATCGTGTGAACGAGGTTTCTGGCAGTTCCGTGTACAGTTTTCCGGCCACGGCATCGCTGCCATCGCCTCCGCCTCCTCCGGCGTTGCCATTCATATGGGATGATCCCGAGGATCCGCCAATCCCATTGCCCAAGCCCAAATGACTGCCATTGGAGGTGGGCGGGTCGGAGCTCAGCTTCGCCATCTTATCCTTTTTCTTTTGTTCCTTTTTCTCACGTTTCGAGAGTTTTCTCTTGAAGTTCAGATCCGTCTGCTCGATGGGCTAGGCATAGAAGTCAAAGAGTTAGTACTGAATAGAACAGAGTGTAAAGAATATGTAAGTACTCACAGTGGTCTTCTGGTCTATGTTCTTGAGCAGGAAGCGACCCTCGCGATCGTCGATGTGCCAATTGAGCTGCACAAGCAGAGGCTTCTCGTCGGCATTCAGTCGACGCTCCTCGCCATTTGCATGCACTTCGTACAGGGCGTAGTTGGGCACGGAAAGCATCCGCATATCGGGACGGAATTTTTCTATGAGTGTGTCTAAGGGAAATTAGATAATGGAATTAGTTTTCGTAATAGCCACTCTTCGTATTTTAAAATAGCATGTTATTTTGATTTTTCATAAATATTTATAAACTTTAAAATGAAATATTCTCTAATCTTTTAAATGAACTATAAAAAATAATACAGTTTGAGCATTATTTTGTTCAACAGAGGTACAAAATAGGAAGAACAAATTGCAAACAATATAGAACATCCAGAGTCCTAGCTTTTTATGATAATTGTTATAAAACTGCTTTAATCTGAATCCTTACCTATGACATCTGTGACGGTGGCATCGGAAGCCACGCGAATGCATTTGGTGGCCACTTTCTGGCCAGCATCTTGGAAGTAAAAGCGCATAACGCCATGGAAGAGCAGGTTCTGCGGTCAAAATAATTATATTGCTATGTATTCTGCATTTATTGAGGAGCACACTCACCTCGTCTGGCTCGGAGAGCGCAAATAGATCCAATCGATTGGCATTCCATTGCTGTATCACTGAACGAACTGCCTCGCGATCCAACATCTTCTTATCATGTGACATACTGTACAGGTTGTATTCGGGGTGGGGGAAAGTCTCGTCTCAGTTCTGGGAAACTTGATCGTGTTGTGACTCCAGTGTGACGTAGTTTATGTTTCGTTTTGTTGGGCTCCGACTATCTGTAAACAATAAAGCATACATTTTTGATAAAATTAGATTCTGGGTTTACAACTTCCATGAAAAGCATCGTAAACGAAGGCGGAATCAGAAGCGAAAAGTAAAAACTTTGCGCAGATGTTGCAAACATTAAATTTTTGATGCCAAATGTAAACACTAATGGATCAAGGGAAGCAGAGAAACAACGGGGTGAAAATGTAAATATAAATACGTTTGTTCACCTACAAATGTGATGAGGAAATCGAAATAAAACACGTCGTGAATGAATGAAAAATATTCTATCTCAGTGCTTGCAAAACATTTGTATACCCGTTACTAAGTAGTTGAGTAAAACATTAAATAATAGATATAAGATATAAAAGAAAATTTTAAAATCGCTATAAAATAAATATAAAAAAAATTTAATAACCTCGCATAATAAATACACCTATGCTTTCTCATTCCCTGAACAAACTTTCAGAGATAATAAATGAAAGAGACCGTTTTGATTTATGATCGGTTGGGGTAACATTTCCGGAGAGTGGGGAGAGGAGAGTTTCCTGCCACATGTCATCTACCACATAAGTATATGACAATCACCCGGTTTCTCTACAAGCCAATTAAAAGTTCCATTACATGATCATATCTAACCAGAATTTCCCACACCAGCTTTCTGCGCTCAGCGACCCTAAACAAATAACTTCATCAAAGCAGAAAATTTCAGGGCATTTGTACAAATAACCTCAAGACGTTATTTAGGGCGTGTTTTTCAGTTGGTTTGTTACCGGTGGAAGGAAACCTCTAGAGTTCAGCAAAGTTATTTCGAAGAGATGCGATGTCAAAGAGCGGAACTATGCCTGAACTGAACTATTGCAACCCTCCTTTCCTCTTTCAGTTCTTTAAACATTTTCGCTGCTATCTGCTGGCATTATTTTCCCTCGAGTTCTGTTGCTTGTTCTATGTTTTTGTTTCTTATATAGGCAGTTTAATAACCGTCAGAGGTTCCGCTTGGGGGAACACGTCGTTTGTGCACTGAAACTTGTCGATTTACAGACCACTCTCTCTATAAGGAGGGTTTTTTGGTAGAGGGGATATGGAACGGTATGGCCGTTTAAGTATAGCTATTTCCACAATTTCCGCGAGGGCGTGCGTCGTCTGTCGAAATTGCATTTCGAAATGTTCCTGGCCTCTAGAATTTCCATCGAAGGTGTGGAAGTAGAAAAGTCCTCGCTGCGTTCAGGCATGACCAGCGAAAGGGTTAAAGTGCTTGGATATTTTTCGTTGTCCGTTTCCAAATTGCATTTCAATGGTTGCCAAGGCGTATTTTTATACCTCTTGAGTAAAAGGGTATATTGTATTCGTGCAAAAGTATGTAACAGCTAGAAGGAAGCTTTTCCGACCCTATAAAGTATATATATTCTTGATCAGGATCACTAGCCGAGTCGATCTAGCCATGTCCGTCTGTCCGTCTGTCCGTCCGGATGAACGCTGAGATCTCGGAAACTACAAAAGCTAGAATATTGGGATTACCAACACATATTCTTGGGCTTCCTACGCAGCGCAAGTTTATTTCAGCGGAGCGCCACGCCCCCTCTAACGCCCACAATCGTCCATAGTCGACCACAAACCATACTAAAATGTGTCTGGCGCCCACATTTTCAAAGATTTCTGAGAAGTATAAATGCAATTTTGTTGTGTTTAGTTATACCTATCGAAATGCAGAAGAAATTTTTTAAATCGGACCATTCGTTAAAAAGTTAAGCCTGATCAAAGTTTACATATATCTCCATCTCCCTCGCACTCCCTTTAGCCGAGTGACGGGTATTAGATAGTCGGGACACCAACCCGACTATAGCGTTCTCCCTTGTTGTGTTTAGGGTTGATCAGGCAATAAGAGGAGGGGGATGCATTGACAGAGGAATGTTAAGTCATGGAAGGAATTGAACACTTTTTTGAACTATTTGTGAAAATATTTCAAGATTGAACGAAAAGTTTTTTTATTTTTTTTTTAAAGACATCAAATTACCGCGAAGAACAGGAATTTTACGAAATTGTACGAAATTTTCTTATAATTTTAAATATACTTATAATTTGAAGCTTAAATACTCTGTATGAGCTCCCGTATGATAAACCTTATCTGAATTCTTTATCGTTAAACAATTTTAATAATAAATGTATTATCTTGTCACAGGCATTTCTTTCCCATGTTAAAGTTCTTAACTAGTTATACGAAATGATGGACATAAGGAACAAACAATCAGATCCAACTGAGAAGCACACAAAAAAATTTAAATTGTTTCAACAAAAAGTTGGGAGGCGACTTGAGATACGGAAAAAGAGACCCACTCTGTAATTACTGAACAACATTATTAAAAAGCCATAAAGGTGACATTTGATGTAGTTTGTTTCTGCTGACTTCGGAAGGAAAATACCACCGAAAAGATCAAGAGAGACCAGATAATATTACGAACTAAAATCTAGTCGGAAAACCGCAGCAAAATAAAAAATGTCGCTTGATGGCTAAAAGGGAGACAAACATATACTATGTTTATACGATGACATTCACGCTTTCTTGAAAGCGCGATCTAGAAATAACCCCTGTTTATACGACAACAGAGAATTCATGCTTTAGTTCACTCTCAGCTGATAAAGATGCCGGACCGGTAAAAAAAGGTAACCTTCAATACCTCTGAGTAGAAAAATTGCCTATGAAGGGCTTTCAATTTCTAGCGATCTGGCAACGTTGATAATTTTTAACAGAGTTACCAGAGCTGGGCACCACCAATTCACGCTTTGAGGCTGTAATCATAGTCAACTTTCGTGTGTTGCCGAATTCACGAAATGGCGTTTATACAGACACGAATCGGAAGAAAGCGTGAAATGATAGCGTGAATTCGACATCGTATAAACACAGTAATAGAGAAGACCAAAAGAGAAGTACCGCAACAATACAAGGCGAATAAGCAAAACATAGCCCAACGACTGAAGACGAGGTGAATGTACGAAGACAACAAAAACAACATCCAGATACATTTACATTTACAAACGCAGAAACAGTTGAGGTTAAAATATTAGCACAGTCCATTTTGAACTAATACTTACATTTTTAAAAAAACCAACAAATATTTTGTTTTTCTTGCTAACTACATTGAATATTCCCAGATAAACTACAGCTAAAATCAGTTAAAACCAAACCATCAAAATGAATTCATCATATAGCTTTTTATCTAAATGATTTAGAGCTTATTTGATGGTATTACACTACATGAAAATACGGTGCCATTAGTTCAGCCGCATCTGTGAGTTTTCGGACACAGATGCAAAGTTTCTGAGAAGCTTCAAACCTCACGAAGTGGGTCTGGGACATGTAAAATTGTTGCTGGCCTAGGCATAACTAAAAGTTTTTTCCTCTCTTGCTGTTTTTCGTTTTTTATGCAGCTGTCGCTTTGGCACCTGCAGCGCGGCAATAGACCCACCTCACATGACTTGCGCCTCCCCTTCCACAGCCCCTTTTCTGCATCTAGAGTTCATGTTTGCAAAACTTGTTGCCGGTTGCAGTTTTAGTTCGGCGTGTGTGTGGCTGTATTTTTTATTTCAATTAATTTCGGGGTCAGTGGGTTTGTAAAACAAACGGAAACGGCAAGAGGCTGGAAAATTTTTAAATACACGCGAAGAGGGGAAATTGCTAATCTGCAGTTCCCCCAAAGGAAACACCTGAACCGGAATCTGCACAGAACAAAAAGCAACTGAAAACATGATACTTCATCATTAAAAAAAAATGTATTTTTTATAAAGAATAAATAAAATAAGATCTTTTAGGAAACAATATGAAAATAGTTTCCAATACTTTATATTCAGACGATCCATCAATCTTTAAAGATACATATCTCTTAAATTTGAAAAACTATTTTACCTAATAAATCTTGGCTTAAGCGTTTTTTTCAGTGCTGAAACGCCGTCTAATTTAAAGTCAATAGCTCAGTCAATAAGTCAAGTATCACAGCGACAATAAACTCAATAACTCAAGTAAATTAGCAGATGAGACCTTAGACCCCAAAATAAATAAATAAATACAAAAACAATCAAACAACATAAAAACGGAGAAAGAAAGTCAACAGGTTAAAGGTCCTTGTAAACCCTTGTTATTAGACAACAAATTCAATGGAGAAGTTGTTGTCTGAGAAGTTTTATTGTACAATTCAAAATGGATGCGAGTGAACTTCCAAAAGATCGACTTCTGATCCTGATACTCAACTTAAGATCCTGATACATACTCTTCAACAAATTCAAAATACCCTTTAAATCTATGTGTAAGGGGTATAAATACTTGAGTCACTTTATAAGTCGGGAGTCCGACTGTGTATTTCTTTGTCGTCTTGTTTGTCTTTCGCTCGATTGCTTTTTACTAGCCCTTTTTCGCCGGTCACTTTGATCTGCACTTGTGTGGCTTCCTTCTTTTCTGTTTATGACTTAGTTTGGCCTTTTAAGACTGCGACACATTTGCCAGACACAAAATATAAAAATAAATAAATTCCAGGGTACTGGCAAGCATTTTAACATATAACTCCGTCAAAACGTAAATCACTCGTTGAGTAAAGGGGTATATTGTATTCGTGCAAAAGTATGTAACGGGGAGAAGGAAGCGTTTGCGACCCTATAATATATATTCTTGATCAGGATCACTAGCCGAGTCGAACTAACGATGTCTGTCTGTCTGTCCGTCCGTATGAACGCTGAGATCTCGGAAACTATAAAAACTAGAAGATTGGCATTTTGCATGCAGATTCTTGGAGTTCCTACGCAGCGCCAGTTTGTTTCAGCCGAGGGACACGCCCCCTCTAACGCCCACAATCGCCTTAAACGATTTTAAAAAGTTTCTGGCGCCCACACTTTTAAAGATTTTGGAAAAGTAAAAATGCAGTTTAATTATATTTATTAATACCTATAGAAATGTAAAAGAAATTTTTCAAATCGGACCATTCGTTAAAAAGTTATGCGCGATCAAAGTTTTATAATTCCATCTCCCTCGCACTCCCTTTAGCTGAGTAACGGGTATCTGATAGTCGGGGCACCCGACTATAGCGTTCTCTCTTGCTTAGACTACCTTCAAGCTTTTATATACTCTTCGGAATTCATTAAATAAAATTGTTTCTAACATATTATAACTTTTACTGTTACTGGCACTTTATTGTTTATTTTTTGGCAAAGATTTTACGGTGTCTCCACTCTGGCCCAAAAATAAATATGAAAACAATTTTCCCCAAGAGCGAAGAGGAAAACAATAAACCGGCAAACGGCTTCAAAAGGCATACCAACGTGGTTATTGACTCTTTTTTTCTCTTTGTTGCTGTTGCTGTTTCTGTTATTGTTATTATTTGCTTAACGCTTTTTGCGTTCGGGGCTTTGGGCTTGTTGACCGCCGAACTGAGCAGGAAGCGAGTGATGAGCCCAAAGAAGTTGAAACATATGTATGGTACATAAAAACGCAAACCCATAGAAACTATGAGTCAAGTTGGTTTGTTATTGTTGTAGCTGAATTTTCTCCGCTGCTGGGCCACGCTTAATTGGTTGATGGAATTGGGTTGAACGCAATTTTTAATGAGCTCTGAATTGTTGCTACACGAAATGAGATAAATCGACTGGCTGACTCAGCGTAGGTGTAACAGAAGGCAAATAAATAGATCTTGAAATCACATTCAAAGAAGATCAAATTTCTAAAGAAATTTCGGACGACATGACTAATTCTTGTGAGTTGCGAAATCAAGTAAAATACAACCGTTGAAAAGCGATGCAATTTTATCAAAATGTATTTTTTACATTTTGCAAAACATTTCGTAATATTTTGAATTTCCATACGAATTGTTTTATTGTATACAATTATACAATTATAATTATTTATTGTTATTGTCCTGAAGTACTTCAATTAACTTGATTGCTGTGCCCTGGAATTTATTATTTATCATTTGATTTTTACAAAATTTAATTATTTTATGAGATGTTTTCACATGCTTTGAACTTCCCAAGCCGTTTCTATTTTAAATTGAATAATAAATATTTTAAAATATCTCATTTGATCACAATAGCTTCAATGAAAGGCCGTACCAATCAAGATAAACACACAGATAGGGCAGATCAAGATAAGGCCAATAAATATAATCAGTCAATAACCTGTTGCCTGATAAACGAAGTCGAAAAAGAGAAGAAAAACGTGGGTCAAAGCAAAACAAATATTTGGCCCAATATGGGCAAACTTCATTAATTAACGCACAAACAGAGCGGAGGCCTCAGATAAACGCTACAAGAAAAAGATAAAAAACGGCGACATCATTATCAAACCTAATAGTGAAGAAAACGAAGCGACAAATAAACCACAACAAGTGAAAGTTGATTAATAGTTTCCGTTTATGGTGAAGCGTTTTCTTTTCCACCATTTTTAGTGATTTTTTCATCTCTCATTTTCTGTCTTACACATATTGCAAATATTTATTTCTCGTAATTAGCACAACGAGCACGCAACTCAGACTTGAAAAACGAATGAGTAATGCATGCAAATATAAATTTTATTAATAGGAAAGGGGAAGGCGGTACTCCTCCGTATTTGCGCATTTTTGCATGTGCGCTTAATTAAGTTATTCATTGTTTAATATTTATGAATATTTGTGTTTATATATGCACTTATGCATCCCATGGGTAACGAAAGTATTTTGTGCTTGGCAAAATATAGGTCATGGATATGAACAAAAATGTTTTGCAATTTTTTAAGACATCGATTGTTGAAGTCTCATATAATTAAAAATAATAAATAAGCAATAATAAAAATATAAATAATGTCGTTGAAACCTTACTTATCATAATTTTACAAGAAGGAATCATCATCCGAAGGGGATTTTTTTTCTTCCCTTAAGAGGAGACATGAGTTGTAGGTAACATATAGTCGATACTTCAGATCAGAGTACCCATTTGTGGCCTCTTGCATATTTTCACAGACGAATCGGACACTCCCTCCTGCACAGAAATTTATGGGAAATTAACTAATTAAGTATGCATGGATCATCGTGTGGGGTGCGGCACCGCAGGTAGACTATAGATGATCTGGCATACATAATTATGATATGGGTTATGCCAGGGAGTGCAGTTGCGGAGAACTTACCTTGTACGAAGGTTATATTTGCACTTCGAAATTCTTTGGGTTCCAAAGTAGAACAGGAAGGCCTTAAATTTGATTTACTCTCCTGGTATACCGGGAAATGAATCGAATGGACGGGGATTAAATATATCTCTTCTCAAAATGCTTACGCAACTTCAAGTAATATAGATTTTATGATTACTCAAAAAGGTTTGGTGAAGTGAAAACAAAACAAAAGAGAAATCATCTCCTCTCTGCGTAATTAAAAAGTGTGAAATGTTGCCGAATGGGAGAAAAGTTTTCCGCCCCGTTGGTCAGGTGTGGTCCGAAACCATCCGGTTTGGCCCGCTAGCAACCGCTCATGTAATGGCCATAAGAAAACCAAATATAATTGCAACAGCCAGCATAAACAGTTAAGATGACGCACTCGGGCTGTTAACTTGCCTCGAGTGTGGCTATATCTGATTTTGCCATTTTGCATGCTGCTGAGTTTGTTGTGACTGCCGGTGCCTAATTAGGCCAGGAAGCAATTAACCGGTTAATAGACGCGACTGCCTGCGCTTTGTTTACTGCATCTGATGCACTTACAGTGCGCTCCAAAAGTGTAGGTCAGGAGCTTTACAACAAGAAAGTATTGAAAAGGCAACAACAAAACTGTTTATACCCGTTACTCGTAGAGTAAAAGGGTATATTGTATTCGTGCAAAAGTATGTAACAGCTAGAAGGAAGCATTTCCGTACAAACTATAAATTCAGGGTCACTAGCCGAGTCGATATAGCCATGTCCGTCTGTCCGTCTGTCTGTCTGTATGAACGCTGAGATCTCGGAAACTACAAAAGCTAGAAAGTTGGGATTACCAACACATATTATTGGGTTTCCTACGCAGCGCAAGTTTATTTAAATATTTCGGAAAAGTAAAAATGCAGTTTTATTGTGTTTATAAATACCTATCGAAATGTAGGAGAAATTTTTTGAATCGGACTATTTGTTAAAAAGTTATGCGTGATCAAAGTATAATATCCCCATCTCCCTCGCACTCCTTTCAGCTGAGTAACGGGTATCTGATAGCGTTCTCTCTTGTTTTATCTTATTTTTAGTTACATATAAAAATTCACTTTGAAATATTTACTCTTAGTAGCACCAATCGCCAATTCTGTAACTTTGCTCAGTCTGAGACTTTTGAGACGCACTGTTCAGGTCCATTCTCTGACATAAAATAAGTCAGCTTTGGGTGCATATTTAATGTGGGAAAATTATGCTAGGGCGGAACTGGTTGCTCGCTTTGAAGTTGTTGATTGCCAGCATCTGAGAAGCAACTTAAGTAGCAGAAACTGCGGCTACTAAATGGCCGTGTACTTTCTTCTAATGGCAAAAACTGTTTCTAACAATTCACAGACATTTCTCAGGGCGTACTTCTTGGAAATTTGAAACTTTCACTCGGCCGAACAACGCCCATAAAAGATAAACACAATATGGGGGAGAGACAATCACAAGCTACGAAAGACGAGACATTGAAAGGGGCGATAAAGACGCAGACAACGGAGACAATTGACAATTGGCAATATGATTTCAATTAACGTGAAAAACGTCAAGTGTCGTGAACGGGAAATAAAAAGTATAATCTGGAAAGTGAAATTATTTTACAATGTTTCGCCAACTTTCTTGTGTGCTATGCGATATTCATTGATCAATGAGTCTATGTTCTCCCAAGTTCAGCACCCCATTATTGAAAATTTCAACTTTTTAAATATTTTTTTTAAAAAAGCTGAAAGCTAGTTATTTACATTTGAATAAATCGATATCAATTTATTAATAAATTCCAAACATAAATCTTTTCCTGTATCCGATTTCAACCATAAACAATTCCCATCGATGCAGTTTCAGTTATAAATGTTCAAATGCAGCCACATACCGAATTTCCCAACCATCCGACAATTGCAAGCAGAGTTGCTTGGGAATCTTAATTAAATGTCATAAGCAATTTGTTTGCCATTCGCTTGGCAAATCACCAGTAGACGCACGCCGTCATGTCACTCATAAATGCAGATATATTGCAGAAGAAAATCGGGAAAAAAGGGGTACGGGGAAGATATTCCTAATCACAACCGGTTGGATGAATGGAATGCGAATGGATTCGCTCGATTGGCATGTTTATTCATTAATCGTGCTGCGTTGTCCATTTGTCCATTGCGCAGGCGCAGCTGTCAACTGCCAGCGATTGCAATTCACTTATCTGAGTTTGGGCAATAAAGGTACGGTCCACTTTGAGTTTTTCTCTCTCTCTCCCCTTTCTAACTTTTATTTAACAATTCGGACCACTTTGACCTTCGATTCGTTAAATGGAAATTATGTTGCTCAGCAATTAACATTCAATTTACATTTGCAAGTTACAAATAGTAACCATTCACTTTCAATCAAAATAAATTATCTACTTTCGACTTTTTTTTATTTTATGGGATCGAACAGAAAAGAATATTAGTTCGATAAAACTGTAGGTAAGTTAATCCCGAAAGCATTTTTATTGGTCAAATTATTCTCAAGTAGGACAAATTGCATAACGGTTACATTTTGAGTATATTTTTGACCAATTAATTTTGGCATGCTTTTCATACACACTTTCTAAGACCGATCATTATAAAATTTCTCCTTTATTCAAATTTAGGACAAACATTAGCATTAAGTTAAGTTCTGTTTACTATTTACTATTACACTGGATCTATTTCCATTTATCTCTTTTTTGCTTTTTATTTTTTTATTTAATTTATTTAATTTTTATAATTTGCCTTCATAAAAATAATCATATATAATTTTCACAAATGATCGCAGTGATCATGATTGATATATGTAAACTTTCGACTACTACACAAAGTGATGCAAGTCTAGTAAATTTCTCAACTCGACCTGCATAAATTGAACATGTGCTAATGACGTGCCATAAAATCCCTCGACAAGATCTAACATATTTGTAATTACGGGCAAATACAACTGCAAAGGCAGTAGCAGAGGTAGTAAGGCGTTAAATTTGCAGCTGTTAAAACAGGGCAAAGACAAGACCGACAGACTGCCGCTAGGTGAAAACCAAAACAAATAGCTGGCAATCAGCTGTCGCGGCTCAGAGACTCGAGGACTGACAAAATAATTAGCTTCAATGAGGCAGTACTTGAAAAAAATAATAGAGAAGAAGCATTTTCAGGCAAACTCCAAAATATTCGGGAAGACATATAGACGGACAGACGAAGACACATTAAGACTCCATTATGCATTCATTTGTGTGCGCAATGAGACAGTCGGAGAAGTCTGAGTGCCTGAGAGGTCTATCCTTCTCGAATGCTGAAAGGAATTCGACAATCCACCAAACAAAAGGCGCTGACAAAACTGAAACATTACCGAATTCCGCATAATCTCCGGGCAAAAAAAATGCTACTTATAGTGTGTCTCGACTTCAGAATACCACAGAAGAAACATTTCTATGACAAAACTGTGGAAAATTTTAAAAAATACCACAGAAGAAACATTTCTGTGATAAAACTGTGGAACATTAAAAAAAATTTAAGAAATTCTTTTATCATTATCTTTATATCATTAAATAATTCAATTGAAAAAGTTTATTGTTTGCCTTTAATTTCTTTTTAACTTCTTTTGAAGTAAGTGTAGATAACCTTTTAAAACCTATTCCACGAATAATCCGCTCAAACATTTTATACCCCCTATAGAAACTCAGTCTCTTCAAAACTTGTTGCCAAGCGCATTCTGATAGTATTTCTTCGTGTGTTTACGTCAGGGGTGGAATTGTATTGCATCAACATTCCACATACATACATCACACGGCGGTTTTGAGAGCATTCCCATAGAGACAAAGGGGCCAACAGTCCAGGCCAGGTAACAAAATCAAGATCATGCAAAGCAGGTAGCTAGCTAAAGGCAACACACGCACACGTTTCGAATTATTAAGCCTCGAAATAAAGTATATAAAAAAGGATCGGGAAGGTACACAGTGTAAAATGGCTGAAATCTATTAAAAATTGTAGTTTTAATATATTGAGAAAAGATGATCGTCAATATAGCTGTCTAAAATGATGGTAAAATTGGATGAGAATATATTTCATGTTGTATATGGGGTTGTTTGTTATTTGTGATTTTTCTTAACTATATTAGTGTTTTCTTTTTTTGTTTTTCTCTGTGTATGCACCAGGGGAGAGAGTTGTGCACTGGCGCAGAACGTGGTTGGAAAAACAGTTTTTCCCTTATGAGTTGTCCCAATTGACAATTCCAGGGCAAACTCCTGGGTCGAGGTTCATTCAAGCCGCAAGGGAATGGTGGAAAAAGTACAGTCATCTCGTGGAGGACTGTCCCTTTGTTACACCTTTATGTACCTACTTCTGTTTGTCGCACTTCAATTCCATCAATTGCAAGGGTCGCTTGTCAATCAGCGGCGAGAAGAAAAAACGCCAGGAGAACAAAACTCCTTGTTCTGGAGAGGATAAGTCAACGAGTCTTGGGATGTAGGCAAAATGCTTCTCCTTTGTTTTTCACCCATGTTCCCATGTCGCGCTATTATGCGATCGGAATGCTTAAATTGTCGGTTTGTTGGGTTGAGTTTGTTGGGTTGACTTCGCCCAGAGATCCTAAGTTCCAGCGATCGGTCCAGAAAATGCAGATTATCATGGCGTAGACGTTTCCATTAGGCCAACTGTCAGCTGATATGTAATAGGGGAATGTCTGAGGTGGAGATTCCTCCATAGGAAATCGCCGGATGATAGAAATATTTCGGGGATCGCGATTAGAAGGGAGGGTGAGGTGACATCGGAATGTTCAGCCCTTGTTAAGAACGCCTATCATTGTGAAATATAAAATCCCACTGCGAGGTTTAAAACATCAAATGATATCAAATTTTGTAGGATATATTACTACATAAATTTTTGTGATTTACGGGCTGATATTTAATAGCAATATAGAGGGTTTCTGTTTATAAATCAGAAAAACATATACTTATTTAATACATTTCCCCCACAAATGGAAAATGTTTAGTCTTACTATGTGTGCATAGTCCCACTATATTTCAGACTGAATAGGAAAGAAATTTTTCCCCCACATCTCCAGAAGTGCAGTAAACTTTCAGCAGTGTTTTTTTTCTTGTTGCTTAAGTAGAGTTGATTGTCTTGTGTAATTTGAACCTCGTGTAAAATGTGCGGGAACAAGACCCGCAGCTACTGATGGGAAATTTCTACATGCAATTGTCCGGGGCGTTGGTCAGCGGGATATGCAAATTCCCAAGTGATCTACAAACTTTCTCACATGAAATCGCGCATATGAAATGCAAACAAAGTGGAACAATATTCACGTTGGCACACACACATTAGCAGTCAAGTTTGATCGCTTTACGACAATAACTCACTGGCAAAAAAACACACACAAAAACCAAGCAGAAAAAAGAGCAAACTACAGAAACGGCAGCAAAAAGCACACAAAACAAAAATAAAATCACGGTCAGGCAGCAGAAGAAAACGAGTTTCTTGGCCGATCGAGCGGGTAAGCTATAGTCCACTATATAGCGATTGTGAGTGACTGGCGCAGTATTCGATTTGCGAAACGGGTTTGCGCACGTTGAAGCTCAAAGGGGCGGAAATCGACCCACAGCTCAACCAATGGGCGTGGCACACAGCCGATCAGCGGGAAACCCCTTCTAATCCCAGTTTTATTTGAATTCGTCCTGACTTTTCTAAGATTTCTAAGATTGTAACTTAGTCAATTTAAGGTTCAAAACTTCAAAGTTTCCTTTTCCTTCTGAAATATAACATTTCTTCTATATTTTGAATTAACTAAACTGAAAATATTTCCCTTTTTGAATCATAAAATCGAATGACACCGCAAACTTTTAGCCATTTCAGTTTATAGGGCTAATATTTATGGTTTCCTATGAATTACACTGTGCAGCATTTTTAATGCTTTTTAAATTTACCTCGATGGATGATATATTTTTGGATTCGTTACGAATTCCCAAGCTAAACTGCGTTTTCCAAAAAGTTCCCCGACGCAAGGATTCTTTGCAAAAGGACCTCAAAGTTCGAAAAATTCTGAAATTGGCCAACTTTCCAGAGCTGTCAGAGGCAAACGGATTGATGGTTTGATTCGATGTTAAAGTTTTTGAAAAGATACACTCTTTATCTTTCAAACCCCATACTTAGAATAATTTTAGGATTTTTATTAAGGGAGAAACAAATTTTAGAAAACATAGTCAAAAAACATAAAAGCATACAGCTGCGGTCAAAATAGTAGTAGTGTTGCCTCCCTGTGTTTTTAAAAGTTTGTTACTGTCACTTTTCTTATCCAATTAGTCTAATAGTACAATTATAATCAATACAATATTACCAGGAGAAGATAAATTACAACAAGAAACCTTTAAAAACACAGGGCGGCAACACTACTACTATTTTGACCGCAGCTGTATGCTTTTATGTTTTTTGACTATGTTTTCTAAAATTTGTTTCTCCCTTAATAAAAATCCTAAAATTATTCTAAGTATGGGGTTTGAAAGATAAAGAACGTATCTTTTAAAAAACTTTAACATCGAATCAAACCATCAATCCGTTTGCCTCTGACAGCTCCGGAAAGTTGGCCAATTTCAGAATTTTTCGAACTTTGAGGTCCTTTTGCTAAGAATCCTTGCGTCGGGGAACTTTTTGGAAAACGCAGTTTAACTTGGAAATTCGTAACGAATCCAAAAATATAGCATCCATCGAGGTAAATTTTTGATGCTGCATAGTGTTATTATTAGCAAATCCACACGCGCTTTGTTTACGCATACCATCCGACTACAGAACGAATAAAGAAAATAATTCGAAAACAGCTGCACCGAGAAAAGCTCGGATTTCCAGCTAAAACTCCCCCAAAGAAGAGACTATAAAAGACTACAATTTTGCGCAAAACGAATCCGGCGGACAGAACCACAAAAGTATCGCTGGAGCGCTGAAAGCAAAAGTAAACAAAAGGCGGAGAAGAGGGCGGTGATCATGCAAACAAAAAGCCAAAGCCAAAAATAAACATTTTGCATTTGAGAACCAAGAAACGCAAAAGAGTCCAATTACGCGCCAAGCTGCGAATGAGGAATTGCCAAATAGGCGCAAATAAAAGATTGGAGGAGTACGATTACGAGTTCGAGTGCGGGTATTGTGGGGATCTTGGGGCTGTTGGGGCTGTTGGGGCGTTAAATTGCAGTTGAGCCAGAAAACTGAGAATGCAGATTAGCCAAGACAGCAACCTGGCTAATACGGACATTGATTGCCCACTTCCCACACAGAGAAAAAAATCTAAAACATCAATATTAAGTTTATAAAAGGCTGTATTCCTTCGCTTATAATTAAGTTTACATTTTTTGGATTGTAAAGAGATACAAAATATGCACTTTTCAAATGTTTTGCCGCATAACAGACCAGGAATCCAAACAATTTCACAAATTGTTTTGGCACACTAATTGTGAACAAAATATTAAAAAAATAAAAAATATATATTTGTTTACCTATGGAATATTTAAATAAAGCATACACATTTGCAAACTAAATCAAGAGAAAACGCTATAGTCGGGTTGGTGTCCCGACTATCTAATACCCCTCACTCGGCTAAAGGGAGTCCGAGGGAGATGGAGATATAAACTTTGATCAGCTATAACTTTTGAACGAATGGTCCGATTTCAAAAATTGTATTGATAAGCACAACAAAACTGCATTTTTACTTTTCCGAAATATTAAAATTTTTAAAATCGTATATAAGCTATTGTGGGCGTTAGAGGGGGCGTGGCGCCCTGAAATAAACTTGCGCTGCGTAGGAACTCCAAGAATATTTGAATACCAACTCTAGCTTTTATAGTTCCGAGATCACAGCGTTCATACGGACGGACAGACGGACAGACAGACATGGCTAATCGACTCGGCTAGTGATCCTGATCAAGAATATATATACTTTATGGGGTCGGAAAGCTTCCTTCTAGCTGTTACATACTTTTGCACAAATACAATATACCCTTTTACTCTACGAGTAAGGGTATGTAAATATGTATCGCAAAACATTTACAATTTATTGCAAAGTCACGCTGAAAAATTTTTGAATAGTGATGAAGTCCAAACTCAACAAACGAATGGAAAAAGATAATGATTCTATAACTATAGACTAAATAATTCGTATTGGCAACTAGTTCACCAACGTATCGCCTAACAGCTTATCTACTCTTCTGGCTTTTAACTGTTCCGTAATTCTGATAACGTCTTTTTTTCTTTTAATGGGTCAACTTTATGTGCCTTACTAATAACTGATACACTTTATCAAGTTTGTTCTCAATACTAATATATGTATATACTTATATGTGTGATGATTTAATGGCTGAAATAAGGTCCCTTTTTTCGTCTAAAAGTTGAACTAAATGTTAGTTTTAAACTCAAATACGCATTCAATGCTTAAGACTTACTATTAGTTCTTTATGATAGTTATAAAAAAATAATTACTTTGTCCCTTCACGAATTTGTAATGGTTGTATTTAAGTTTTTGAGAGACAAAAATGCAGTAATACATTAACTAATACATTAAGATAATTGTATACTGTTTAAAAATGTTATATGAATATAATTTACTTTTACTCTTGTAAAATATAGTACTTAATACAACCAATTTCCATATTTCCTGGTGGTTTTTTACTTGATCTCAAAATAAAACAGAACAGAAATGACCGACCAGAGTACCATTCATGGCTTATAGGGCATTCGGCTGGTCGTGACTCCTGATCTACATCAATTTCAGAGATACTTTGATCAATATTTGATTTTCTTCAGTCCGTTGTTTGGACTTGGCGTAATTAGATTATCTTCCACCTGTGTTCGTGGGCCAGTTTCTCTTTCTTTTCAAGCAGCATGGGCGTTTGTGGATCGCCGTCCTACATTTGATTTCACCCCGCACTTGTTGTCGATTTTTGTATTTATTTACCTTATTTATTCAGCTTTTCGTATTGGTTTAGTGCACTTTCTGGGAAGTGGTAATATGCTTTCTTGTTTTTCTTTGCCCTTCTTATCAACGCATGTCAATGCAATTGCATTGTGTCATTGTTTGTAGGGCGATGTAATTTTGGTTTATCTCATTTCGGTGCTTTTTGGGGCAACAGAGTCCGCGATAAGGCAATTGGAATGTGGAACGTGCCCATTGATAACAATGCAGGTAACTCTGTCTACCCCGCCAAATCTTACTCATTCAAACTCCGAAACGGAAAAATAATCCTAAATAAAGCAAACTCATGAGTCATGCGAAAACGATGAGAAGTACAAAGTTCAGCTGCACAAATTTGCAGTCGCATGCAGTGAGGTGTGCGAAAAAGGCGAAAATGGAGCTGGGCGAGAATGAGAAACAGAGAAACGGGCTTGTGGAGCTACGGTGAACTCTAGGAAGTGAACTTACTCTAATGGGGTCTTAAAACAAAATAAATTTCTGAAATCTATTTGTTTCTAAAAACTCTTTATTTATTTATTGTGGAGACTAATTAATGAAATATAATGTTTAATTATTATATATGGTTCTGACCATCACGACATTAGCGCTCCAAAGGGACTTCGTTTAGTTCCATAGCCCAAATAGCCCAAAAATAAAACGTTCTTGGTTCTATTCTGGCCTGCTCCACTGTACTTCGCTATCAGTGTTTCTCCAATTGTTGTTGTTCTCTGGCGGTGGGCAAGACAACAACAGTCCAATGACCGAAAGTTTGCCATGCAAAAAATGAGAGAGAGGGAGTGGAAAAACAGAATTGTAAGCGGCAACAAAAAAAAAAACGTAGTAGAAAAGTAAGCATGTAAGCCACTACTACTAAAACCTGTTAGTCGGAGCAGAGCACTAAAAATTCCGATCTTCCAGTGGCTCTCTCCGGTGGAGATTTCGCTGCCGCTTGGTTTTATCCGCAGGTCTCCTCTCCCTCTCTCTTGTGGAAACAGGTATAACTGTTTGGCGTGAGGGAGCACGAAACTCCAGTGGAGACTTCTCGCCAGCGAAACAAACGATCAAAATGAACACTCTGATAACGTACGAAGGTGAGCAACAAAATAAAAAATACCGTCACGGAAAACAACAACAATAGAAATGTCGACGCACCCTTTTCTTTTTCTTGCAGAGAACAAGAGAATGGAGAAGAAGCGCAAAACCACATCCCGCTGGAAGCGACTCTTTCCCCCGATGGAAAGGGCAGCTTAAAGAGGAGCGGGTGGCGTTCGTTCCACTGAGTGTTTTTGTGTGAGTGCGGGAAAACAAAGCAGACGCCGTTGGAATGCCGTTGTTATTTGTGTTGTTGCTAGGCCGGACACGGCAATTGTTGCTTTTGTAATTCAGAGGGGGTGGCGAAATTCATAAATTCAGGGGGCTTCGTTTCCATACCTCGTTCTTTGTCGCCCGGTCTAATCCAATTTATCCAGCTTTGTTATCCAGGTGGGTAGCAGAATCGGAGACAGCAGCTTTTCCTCGCTATTCACGTATTTTGCACTGCACTGTGGGCCGCTAATTAAATTAAGACGGCAATTAAATATTGGTTAACTTTGTCGTTGTGTTGGCATGTAGTTGCTCTTTAGCTTGTTGTTGCACATTTCGCGTCGCGGCGGCTGCGCAGTCGACGTCGGCGTCGAAAGAGAGCCAAGTGCGCAGGGGAATGCGAATATTATATTGCGGAGAAATCACGAAGTTGGCGAAATTAACAAACACAAAGCGCCTTTTCACAGGCTGCGATCGCAAAAGACCTCGGCACCAACGATCTCCGCACTTGTTGCGATTTTGTTTTCCTCGGAAACGATCAGAGCTCAAGAAACTCGAGAGACGCGCGCCCTCGACATTTTATTTTCTTCGGATTTCAGCCTGTTGTGGACCCGCGAACGAACAGTTTTCATGTGTTTGGTGGATAGAGGTGGAGAAACAGAGAAACATCGATGAAAACATCGAAGCATCGATGTTTTAAAATTTTCCAGAAACATCGATGTTTTTTTTGCGACAATCGATGTTTTTGTCCCATCACCAAGAAACGTAAGTGTCAAAACGTAAGCAAACGTATGTGTAAGTTATACGTAAGTGTAAGTAATACGTAAAATTAGCGTCGGTGACTTAGCGGCGATTGTGGAACGGTAGAATTTGGAACATGGGGCCAATTTTTTATTTTTCCGGCTTCTGGGGCCAAATTGAACAATATTTAATGCAAAATTGTTTAAAATGAAAATATCTATCGATCTAGATAGGTTGCAAGCCTATCCGACTTCTAATAGTATATTAAAAATCAGGATCAAACCGAATCTTATTTACATAGGTTCCGGTTCCGGTACTAGTCCCATACCGAATCTGCTTATTCGGTAAACGGTTATATTTTGGTATTGATGCTTTCGTTCCGGTTCTGGTACCGGTACGTATCGGTACAGTTAAACAAATTTTAATTAATACTTTAAAACGATTAATTTGGAAAAAAAAACTTGAATGTAAGATCATTAAAATTAATTTGATTTTTTGATTTAAACTATACAAAATAAGATTTTAATTAAATTTTTAATTTTTTTATTTCTAAGAAAAAAGTTGGTTTATTAGGTTCTTCAATAATAGCCTCTTCCCATACAGTCCATCCGTGTGAAACGGTTGGGATTTTTGACGAATGTGAAACTCGTGTTCCCACAGAACTCCATCCACCATCTACCATCCGATAACAGCTGACTTAAGAGCAGTTGCTCAACTGAACATTGATGAAGGGGGATTTTAACTCGGCAAAACGGTCGTAAAATTGCGTTCTCCTAATCTTATTGTAGAATAATATAATAAATATCATAAGATAATAGTTTAAAACATATCTGAGCTTTTATAACACTTTCTATAACGAGTATGCATACATATTACTGACTGGGGGAGAGCCTAACCTCCCGTACACAACACTCCGCTCTTACTACGCCTCTGTCTAGCCAATATTAATGAGTAAAAATTTGTAAACAAAACCAAATTTGTGCTGTTTGGTAAATTTATAGCAACTTGGAACTTTATTGGTGTACATAGTACACTTTTAATTAATATTAGTTATTATTTACGAAGTGCAGAACATATTTTGAGACTTCGTTGCAAGCATTGGGGTTTTCTTTCGCAGAACATCTTAAATTTTGGCCCACACATAGCAGCTTGTTGGCGAATGCTTTTCCGCTCATAACAAACTACAAATAATTCAACAATAGCCAAAAAACAATGAACTTGAGCATTTTTTAATTTTTTCCCGCCATTGATTTGATTTGTTCTCGTAGTCAACGTTCCATTTTTCACAGTCAAGAGGAAGAATTCAGAGTTGCACCGAAAAAACATCGCCTAACTATCGCATAAAAGAGCCCGTTAAAGTCCGTCAAAATTGGATGGCGGACTAACTGGGAAATTTTCGGAACGGCAAAACCTTACGGACCATCCGTTCAACGGATGGTAGATGGTGGATGGAGCTCTGTGGGAAGACCCTATAAAACGCGTAGAATGGAGCCAAAAATGGCAGATTTACAACATGTTTAGACCAAGAGTGCTACAACGACATTTTCTAACATAAGCAGTACATGTGCTAAAAAGGGAAGGGAATATCTCGAGCTGATACACTAATCTAGGTATTTTTTATTCAGGATTTTGAACGAACTTTGTAAATTAGTACCAAAACCGTACCGGTACCAGCAATACGGTAATCGGTTCGAAATTAAATTTTTATTTTGGTCTCGGTACCGGTTCCGGTTCTCTATTAGGAATCGGTTTATTTCGGTTATCGGTTTCGGTTCTGGTTCTGGTTTTATTCCCTGTTAAAAATCCATTCAAAAAATCGTGTCCCCACAATTTTCTTTATTGCTCCCCTCACAGAGGTTGTACTAATAAGCACGGTAATTATGATTATTGGGCGTTAATTCAAGCTTCTTGTCAGAAAGTATCATTTAGCTAAACCCGTCAGTTTTTGAAAAAATCGCCTAACAGTGAATGCACCTCAAATTTTCCCCATACAAAAAAAGGGGGCAAATATTAAATTGCACAGGGCTCCACTCTCAGACGTTGTACCAACATGCACTGTACATCAGTGGAAAGGAAATTAATTTTACTAATTAACTAATGTGGTACGGTTAACGAAAAGCCGTCAGTTTTTGAGAAAAACGCATAGCGCGTTGTTGGCATCTCATTTGTTCCAAAATTGTAACTAAAAACACATTATATCGATACATCGATAAAAGCTAGCTGAAAGTGTGGCATCACTCCCGATTCGCGGGAACTTTACTTTTCAACATTCAACGGAACCAAGCTAAAACAAACTTAAAGGTGAATTCGCGTGTGTCATTAATTAAATGCGTAAATATTATTAATAACTATAATTTAACTAACTATTAACTCTAATTTAATAACATTTATGCTATTTTCAGAACATGGTCAACTTCGTCGTAGGCGAAGAGGAGGGGGCTCCCCCACCAAAACGCCGCCAGCGCGAAGTAGCTGGACAACGGAGCAACCAGGACCAGGTGCGCGAGCACCGCCGGCGCCGCCGAAATCGCCGTGAGAATCGGCAGGAGGCTGCCGCCAATGAGGCTGCTGGCCAAGAGATGGCCGTTGTTGGTGCTGGTGGTCAGGAGGCGAGCGCGGACGAGAATTGCGGTTTTCCACCGATCTTCATTCGCATTTTTGAATTTAATTCTGAACTCTGTAATCGGGGTCTGCTAAACAATGATGTTTTCCACCGATCTCATTACAAAAATGATAAATTAATTGATAAAAAAAATTGGGGCGTAGTCAGGGGAGTTTTGGTGTTACCTACGCCCCCGCACTTCTCTCCGGTTAAAACTTCAAGACACTTTCCATTTCCAGGCTCCACTCAGTGCGGGTCGATGAACTCTTCGAAACTGCAATGTAGGGGAAGATCTCCTATAACTGTTTTAAAAAGTTCTACTAAAATTTACCTGCTCCACCGCCTGGAACTTTTATTTGAAATTTCATTTTCGTTGACATTAAAGTCTTTTCGTTTTGAATTTTTGAATTGGGATAGGAACATCAAAGGGTTGACGGTGGAATATTTTCAACCGTTTAGCTTGTCAAATTTGTATGACTATGGTAGACGGTAAACGGTAGATGTTGCCTAATGTGAATAATAATAATAATAATAATGTGCCGACGCTAATTTGGACGTACATACGACATAGCAAACGTAAGTGTCAAAACGTAAGCAAACGTAAGTGTAAGTTATACGTAACACCGGCTCTCCGTCATTAGCTCAGAGAGAGAGGACAATAGAGATGTGAAAAATATATCAAAGTATCGATATTTTTTGAATAAAAATAAATATTTATATCGTAACCACCAGCCAGTCACTTCGCTCACTTAGCCGTGACAATCACCACCTTAATTAGGTTCGATAAACGCCGATAGATGGCGCCTGATAATAGCCTGGCCTAGCGGTAATTTTTCGCTTAAGCTACTTTTTCTCTATCGGGGGTGTCACAGAAATACCTTCCAATCAAATTTCCCCCGAAATGCAAATTTCGGTGTCGCTAACGTATTTTTGGTCGTATTTTGACTGACGTTTTGATAAATAAACGAACTTACACATGCTTGTCAAGAACACTAATGAAATCTATGAACTATTTGCATACTACAATTTTTATATTTACTTCGGGTTATATTTAATTTTATAAACCGTCTTGAAAAAATTATCTAAAAAAAACCGTCTGCAAACCGTCCAGCCTGGCAGTACCAATTTGCTCGAACTTTAATATAATACATTTCGGAGTAGTTATCGAAATGTGTTAACGAATTATTTTTAAAACGGTACTTAGTATTGTAGTTTAAAAAAAAAAACAATTTCTGGTAAACATTGTTTAAAGAAGTTGTAGTTATTGAGAAATTAATAAAAACATGCCGCAGTTGCAAAAAAGTGGCAGCACTGTCAGGAAAAATATCATATTTTTTGCCGGATAAGAAGAAGAAGAATATGAAATAATTTTGTAATTTAACAAAAAAAACTCAATTAAGTTATAAATTTATTAACAAATAGTTAAAATAGGTAAACAAATCGATAACTGTTTTAAATTCGATATTTAGTGTCATAGGTATTTTTATGGTATTTTAAAATACCTCCATACGGTACTACCTGGACCGATAGGTCAATGCAATCGGATCGGCACTAATTGGCGTCCTCTCGAGGACGCTTTCTAGTGTCTCTGGCTGTGCATTATATTAAAAAAAATATTATTTTATATTATTATATACATTATTAATTAATAACACTTTGTTATTTACACCTTTTAAAACGTCTACCCTGAACTCCATGGCAGCGAAGGCCGCATACATTACATCCCCGTATTCCAAAAGTTGATCTTTTGTTATTTTTAGCTCTACTAGAGCTTCTTTTAGGTCTTCTTTCCACTTAGGGGCTGTCCATATATTACGTAATCACCATTTTGGTGATATTTGACCCCCCCCCCCCCATGTAATCAATTCTTCATACAAAAAAAAAATTGTTTTGCACTAGAGCAGTGGTGGCCAGCAGAAGCAGCACACATACAATGAAAGAACGCATTGCGTTTGTGTCAGTGCGAGCATGCACGAATTTGACTGTGTGCGTGAGCGTCGAATAGCTAGCAGCGCAGCGGCAGAGAAATTGCCTATCCCGTGGGCCCTGCGCGCTGCCTCTGCTGGCCACCACTGCACTAGAGTAATCATTTGGTTGACCCCCTCCCCCCCCCTAGGTGATTACGTAATATATGGACAGCCCCTTATAGCCCACATTTTTTAATATGTCATTCTTCAAATACCTTGCCTGGAATAAATTGTCAGGCGGTGAGCAATGCATTTTATTAACAAATTATAGGTTTTCCTTATTGTTTTCGGAAACTACAGCCAACAATATGCTATCTAATTCTTTAACTCTTAGGTAATCTAAAAGCGGTTTTAAACCAGCTTTAATACATTCGATATGTCGTCGATCTCTGGTAATTTTTTTATAAACTCGGATTTGGTAATATTATTAACTTTCGACAGTTTAAATGTATTTTATTTGGTAAAACTGAAATTTTTGTCACGCTGGGACTCTTTAAAGGTTTTTTGAAATAATCTTTCACATTCGTGACGACCATTTCGGACGTAGCAATTCGGGCATGAATGAAATGTGAAATCTTATATTCGTTAACAGAGCTTTGTTAAGGTTAAACATTCTTTTGAACGCTTCTTCCTTTTCTTTTTTATGCCGTCTCGACGGCCAGTCGCTTGCGCATGAGGCACATCTGGTGTGACCCGTACATGGCCGTCAGGAACTTCTTCCGCCGCTCCTGGACCTCCGACCCCTTCTCGTGACTTTTTACAATAATGTGTTATATACAAAAATTTAAGGAATCTCAATAGCCTTAGAGTTTTTGAGAAAAATAAAAAAAGTTAATAATAAAGTTTTAAAAAAAATGGTTTTGTGCATAACAATGATTATTGTCCGTTGTGATGGTATAAATTTGTTCTCTTGATTTCATTGATTGACTCATTTCAGTGAACTTTTGGGAGGTGTGCGATTTTTTAAGCTCTATCAGGCCCGAAGTTGTAATGCACATTTTACCGTCCGCAATGTATTGCACATTAATATCAGGAATTCACTGATTGCATATGGTGGTTGTATCCATTTTTAAGCCGATGAACGCCTACAAATTGCAAAAATTCGTGGCTTCCATATCTTCGATCATTTTTGAATGACTCATTATCACCCTGACCTTTGAACTATATTAATACTTGTTTCCCTTAGGGCCCTCAAGAAGCCGAAGGCCTGCGATTTGGAATGCAAAGGCGGCTTTTGGATGATGCACAAGGGCAGTGTCCCTTTCATGCAGATGATGAACAACTTAAGAAGTTTATTAAGAACATGATTTGGATATTAAGTGATTCAAATATTTATAATTATTTTTCTTTTTAGAATGCGGCCCACCTATACATATGTATACCGATTCCAAAAAATTGTGAAATGCCTATAATTAAATTATTTTAATATAAAATAATATTTTTTTTACTGGGAGTACTGATATACACAAAAAAATATCATTTTGATGGCCAAAATTTATATGAAAAATATCAGTTGGGTGACAAAAATGTACATAAAAAATATTAGTTTGATGACCAAAAAGTTCAAATGTCATGTTCAAAATTAATCTAGTATAAGATTGAATTGATATAAAAACAAGAGAGAACGCTATAGTCGGGTTGGTGTCCCGACTATCTAATACCCGTCACTCAGCTAAAGGGAGTGCGAACTCTGTAGTCTGGTTGGTGTCCCGACTATCTAATAAACGTAACTCAGCTAAAGGGAGTGCGAGGGATATAAAACCTTTGATCAGGCATAAGTTTTAAACGAATGGTCCGATTTAAAAAATTTCTTCTACATTTCGATAGGTATTGATAAACACAACAAAACTGCATTTTTACTTTTCCGAAATATTTAAATTTTTAAAATCGTTTATAAGCTATTGTGAGCGTTAGAGGAGGCGTGGCACCTTCTGGAAACAAACTTGCGCTGCGTAGGAACTCCAAGAATCTTCATGCCAAATACCAATCCTCTAGCTTTTATAGTTTCCGAGATCTCAGCGTTCATACAGACAGACAGACAGACGGACAGACGGACAGACGGACATGGCTATATCGACTCGGCTAGTGACCCTGATCAAGAATATATATACTTTATAGGGTCGGAAACGCTTCCTTCTAGCTGTTACATACTTTTGCACGAATACAATATACCCTTTTACTCTACGAGTAATAGTGTTGGGTTGCTCATGAGTGAGTGAACAAAAAAGAGTTGCTCACTGAACTGAGTGAGTGAACATGTTCCTTCGAACTTGTTCTTTTTTGTTCACTTGTTCATTTTTGCTCACTTGCTCCTTTTTGTTCACTTGCTCAGTTTTGCTCTTTTACTTGCTCTTTTTTGCTCACTTGTTCAGTTTTGCTCACTTGCTCCTTTTTGTTCACTTGCTCAGTTTGCTCTCTTGCTTGCTCTTTTTTGTTCACTTATGCCCTCTGCTCATTATGAACGCGTCGCGTTTGCATCCATTTACCGTTGAACGCGACCAAATCCCATACAAAACTTGTAGGCGAGGGGTGGGGAGGGGAGGGTGGAAAATTGTCGCGTTACAGGGCTGGAAAGGGAAATTTGTGGTATTTTCCACCACCATTTACCAGCACTATTGACCAGGGATGGCCCAAAACAGCTGATTGTCAACATAAAAGCCGGCAAAATGGAAAACGGAACAGGTAATTTGTTTGTTTTTAATTATTTAATAGTTTATATTAAAGAATTCTCTTCACATAAAAAAGTAAAATGCTGTGGACAGCAGATGCCACCGAGTTCCTCCTGTATTTGTGGGAGGAAAACATGGACGTACTTCGAGGTGTTCGGAAGAACACCCACATATACCAGGAGATGGCGGATGAGATGGCCAGCTATGGCCCCAATGCTGTTGAAAAAAATGTGCTTGATGCAGGGGATCGCCGAGGAGCTCAAAAATTTTAACGAAAACACTAGGGGCTTCCAAGAAAGGGTTCTCAAGCTGTTTGAGCGAAACATGCGGGAGTAGACCATATTTTACTGTTAATTAATTAATAATGTGTTTTGATTTATGTATATTTATGTATTAATTACTTGTAATAAGGTTAAAGGGCTGTGAAATACATGAAGAATACAACATTGCCTTATTAAGTTGTCTGGTCTTGGTTTTCATTAAAATGTACTGCAAGAGCGTGGGATGTGGTGCTTGCTTCCAGCATTTGGGCAATTTGTCCACACATATTTATTGTGTTCAAATGCTGTTCTGAGATTATATTTATTAGTAATAAATTATTTAAATCCATTGTTTACTTTAGCTCGCAAATGACACTAGCAGAACAGCTGTTTCAGACGCGTTTGCCAATGGAAACACCTCCCGTCCGCCTATCGCGTTGCCAATCGAAAATACCGAAAAATACCGAAAAACCCGCATAGTGGAAAAATGCCTTTATTCAGTTTCTCTCTGGTGTTTTTGGTTTAAAAAGTATTTTTTTTTAAAGCATTTTGCATACGGTCATACAGTCAATCAGCTGTTTTCTCAGAGCGCGCAAACCTGTTCATTCTTCCGTTTATTTTGTTTCAAATATTCAATAAGATGTCCGCTAGGAAATATAGCGAAATTTGGATCCGTTTTGAGGATTTGGGAGACCAGCAGGCCAAGTGCAAATATTGCAAGACAACACTAAGCTGCAAGTCGCAAAGCAATTTAAGCAGACACCTTAAGAACAGGCATCCGGCAGCACTCGAGCCCGTAGTTCGGCAAAGCGAAGAGGAGCAGGATGCAATTGCTGTAAAAAGTGCGCAGCCAAAAATAACCACATTTGCTCAAAGGCCTGTTTCGCAAAACAAAATGCAGTGCCTTGACAAGCAGGTGGTTCGCATGATTGCCAAGGGTCAACACGCTTTGCGATTGGTGGATGAGCCAGATTTCAAAAAATTAATTTCGGATGTTTCAAATTGCCCAGGTTATAGCCTTCCAACCAGGAAAACTTTAACCAATGTGTTGATTCCAAAACTACGCGATGAAGTTTGCCTGACCACAGATGGATGGACATCCTTAACAAATGAAAGCTATATGGCCGTCACTGTGCATTTCATTGACAAAGAGTCAACAAGCCTGTGCTCATACATGATAGCTTGTCGATCATTCCCACTAAGGCACACTTCGGAAAATCTTTGCGTATTTTTGGAAGCAATCATCCAGGAATGGAATTTAAAAAATAAAGTGGTGGCGATAGCTTCAGACAATGCAGCAAACATTGTTAAAGCCATTCATAATGGCAATTGGAATCATATTGGATGCTTTGCTCACACCCTAAATTTAATTGTCCAGAAGGCTCTAGACGAAATTGGAATTGTGCGGACAAAAGCAAAAGCAATCGCCCAATACTTTAACCGTAGCTCAGCTGGTCTTAAGAAGTTGGAGGAGATGCAGGTCATGCTTCAATTGCCAGAGCTTAAAATTAAGCAAGACGTCCCAACACGCTGGAACTCTACTTTCAAAATGTTCGAGCGTCTGTTACTTTTAAAAGACGCAGTTATGGCCACGCTATCGACTCTGAGAATAGACTTGCTACTTTCTGCAGAGGATTGGGAAGTTATTGAAGGAGTGCTTCCAGTACTGAAGCCATTTTTCCAAATAACAACGGAAATCTCCTCTGAAACAAACGTGACACTGTCGAAAGTTATTGTGCTATCTGGCATTTTGAAAGATAAGATTGCGAGCATGATGACATTAGCCACAAACAAAGAAATTGTGAGTTTCATTGAGTGCATACAACTAGAAACAAATTCTCGCTTTCATGATTATGAATCGAACATTTTGTACGCTGAAAGCACTATATTGGACCCCAGATTCAAAGGACGAGTGTTTAAATCAGAGGACGCGTACATAAAGGCACTAGATGGTTTAAAAAATAAATTAATGCCAATGGGTTTGGCCACTGCTCAGTCTGAATCTGTCGTAAAAGATAGTGCCTGCCAAACCAAGCACAATGAAGACGATGACATTTGGAATGATTTTGACAACAGCTTCCAAAAAGTCAATAAGCCCACCAACAGCACTGACACAGTCATTAGAGAACTGGACAAATACCTAGCCGAGGAATATGTTATGCGAAAAGATGATCCTTTGGTTTGGTGGCATCTGCGTAAATTGCAATATCCTCTCTTATACTCGTATATGCTGAGTAGGCTTTGCGTAGTCGCCACATCTGTGCCATGTGAGCGTATATTTTCAGGAGCAGGAGAAACAGTTCGCAAGAGGCGTACACTTCTAAAACCCTCAAATGTGGAAAATCTGTTGTTTTTGCACAGCAATTTGTAAATACAATGTACGTATACTTATATTTTCTTATATTGTGTATTAATAGCGTTTTTGTGATATAGCGCTCATTAAACCATCCAAGAAGGATTTTATTTACTTTTTTTCTGGAAAGAATGCACAATGAATGTTGCAATTTTAGTTTCAACTGATGTTGAACACTACTGCGAAGATGTCGGTAAGTTTAAAAACTAAAAAAGTTAGACATGATTATTAAATATTATTAAGCTTGTACTATATTTCATGTCGTCTGCAGCATAACTGGCAGACTCCTACAGAGATTGGACTGTCCACGAAGTCAGGGTACAGTTTCAGAACTAGCTATGGCATAGAACTGAAGATGCTGATGAAGCAAAAGTGTAACACTACTCCTTATGCATCAAAAATAAACGGAAGAATTGTTCAGCATGATTAAAATGTTTTGAGAACAAATCTCCACGGTCGCATGCGTTCTGAAGGGAACGAAGGAATTCGTAATTCACTATTTTTTTAACTTTGTTATTTTGGTTTAATAGTAATGAAACTAATTTTTTATATTTTTTCGTTTTATAAATAATAAATAATGGTATATAAAATAATACATATATATATATAATTTAAACTCATACATATGTATAAAGTTTTTGTAGGTATGTATGGTTGGGAAATAAGCGGTTTGAAACGC
>JBAMCJ010006624.1:0-10876 GCA_037075205.1 Drosophila prostipennis | reverse complement strand
TTATTCCAAAACAAAGCTAGAGGAAAACCCATCTACCCTTCTTAGAAAGCTTACCCCTATTAAAGCAGTTTCCTATTCCACCACTTTTTAAGCCGTCGTAAACTTTCTGTTTTGAGGCAAACTTTGCTTATATTTCATTGTATTTTTCGCACCACATTGCCTTTTAAGCGGGAATATTGAAGGAAAACTATAAATAAAGCAAATAACAATAAATTGTGAAAATCAACAAATAAACAACAGCAACATACAAAGTCCCGGGGCCAGGAGAGCACTTTCCCGTAGGCTTCGGGCAGAACATAAAGAAGATTTCATTTAATTTCTGTGGTCATCCAGCTGGAGTGGTCTGGCTCGCCTTTTCGAGTACTCGAGTGGCGGGAAAAAATCAGCATAGAACTGCATCGAAGGGGTGGCCAAAATGGGGGAACAGGTGGTGCAGTGGTGCAGGGGCACTGGCACTTGTAAGTGGATCCAGATCCAACATGAGTTGCATTTGCATACAAAGAGCTTTTACTGTTCTTCTGCTGTTGTCATTTCTTTATTGCACTCCTGCCCCACTGAAAGGATACCACACACACACTCACATCCCATGTCCAGCCGCTTATGCATACAACTATGTCATGTAGTATGTGTGGGATGACAGGCTATTTAATAGTTACCTGTTCACTTGGCCAGACTTCTTCTTCTTCTTTGTCCTGGCCCTTGTCTTCCGCAATAAAGTTTACATAACTTTCAAAGAATAGCTTCGAAATGTGCTCGGAAAGAATTTCTGAATGTGGTTTCTGTGCCCCTGTGTGGGTGAGTTGTATTACGCAAACAAAGCATAAACCACTTTTAGTTGATAACATCGACGAATGTTGCATTACAAATAAAACAAAATCTACAATAAACATGTGGGAATATGTCTGAAGGTAAATTCTTCTGTTCTAAGGAAACGTATTTGTAAACGTATAGTAAAAAGCGGCATCGACAGCCAAGTTGATTCAGGCATTTCCATATATTTTTGATATATCCCATATGTAAATTCTATATGTATATCCACATCATTAAAACCACAATTATTTTAAGAGGCAACAATTTAAACTTAAGAAAAAATGTCTGAAATATTTTTAAAGACTTTTTTATTTTTTTGTGCATTGATTAAGTGCTAAATTAAATCAATAGCCAAACCCAAACAATTCTAATAAATTCTTGTCGATTAGAAAATAGATTGATATATAAGAAAATCAAAGAAGTAAAAAGAATTTAATTTAAATTTAAAATTGTTTGTTGAAATTCTGCAACACTGTGCAGGTGCCAACGGTAGACGCCATAATCCCTGGGAAATGCCTGGTGTGCTAAGTGTGTGTCCCATCTGTGTTTTCTCTGCGACCTCCGAGGTGGGAGATATGGAATATATTGCCACATGAACATACATGACACCTTCTGTGGCATATTTGTCCGGCATATCTGACCCCACACCTGAATTTACGTTGAAGATGCATTAAACGCCCGAACAATCTGTTGCCGTCGAAAAGTCGTTGCGGTTGCTCCTTTTTCTGTCCTCGAAGTGTTTGCCCATTTTTCGTATTTATTATTGCCTGGCTATCAATACTGCAGTGGCATATGAATTATTTAAGTGATTCAGACGGCATCGGTTATGCAAATTAACCTCTGAACTGGTAAAACGGTATACTACTTGATATGCTATTTTTCAATTGTGATGTTTGAGAGTGGAAAATATTAAATTGAGTAGAAACTATAAAATGCACTTATATGTTGGCCTATCAATAAAAAATTATTGAATAATAACTAAAATACATTCTTTGATATGAATTTGTCAAAGAGTTTGGAGTTCTTTTAACAACCCACCCAAATTAAAAATGATGGTAGTGGTAACTATGTTTCCGAAATTTTAAAACCATCGGGAGTCCGATAGTGGTATCGATCTTTTAACCAATCGTATTACGAGTAAATTGAAATTTCTTCACCAGGACTTAAGCGCGATCATTTAGGTAAGTTTCTCATCTATTTAAGCTACTCGAAGCACAAAGATCCCCATCCGGATCTCTAGTCGATTTTTCAATTCCTATCTAAAGGCCGGAAATTAAGCTTGGATTAATATTTTGCAAGGTTCCACTTTTCCAGCGATTATCTGGCGGGTTGGCCACTTGAGAGGCTATCCCGGTGGACAAGTTCGTTAACAGCTGCGACAGATTCCTTTGAGCCTTCTGCTTCTTTACTCAATGGACATCCGGTGATGTTTTAATAATTTAATTTTTCCCCGCCCCATCCACTTTTTCTTCTTTTTTCGGTGCACGCAACTCAGCCAAGTCTCCATCGGCGTCCATTGGGAGCAGCGGGCAGGAAGGAGGAACTGAAGGCTATATACTATATATAATATAGGCGGGCTGCTGCTGCTTTTGGAGCTGATTCTGACTGTTCCTGGCTCTGACCAAAAGCATTGAAGTTCAGCGAAGCAGAAACTTGGCAAACAAAACCGGATGCGTGGGCTGAGGATCTGGGGGACGTCTTCAAGTTTAAGTTGCCCGGAAATTGTCTGTTGTAGCGATATCCTGCAGCGTTTTTATATTCGCGTTATGAACTTGTGTCTGTCCTGGTATTTTTGTGCGTGTGTTTGAGTGTGGATGGATTAATAGCAGCAACGTCTGCCGCACGCGCTGACCCCAATGGAAAGCTCCTGTATCCGCCCCCCTGCCCCGCCCACTTCCTCACCTTTGGCTTCATCATGGTCATCATAATTTTCTCCAGTTTTTTCCCCAACTCTGCTGGTGTCTTTTAGCTTTGTCTGTTTGTTTGTTTGTTTCGTTTTCCCTCTTTTTTACCGTGTGCGTGTCTTGCCAAAGTTTTAATTAATTTTCATATTTTGCGCAGAGGAAGTGTCCGAGTGAGGAGCTGCGGCAAAATGCCCTGGGGCGTTTTCCGAAAGCGAAATTTCCCTTTTGGCCAGCGAGAGCTGGACAGGTTCATCTGAGCTTTGAGCTATTTCGGTTTGTTAGTTTTGCCATAAATTCCATAAAAGGAATGGAGAAGATGAGTGTAAGGACCAAGCACTTACAACTTGTTCTACAGACATTGCGGAACTCAGAAGAAATTGACGGCCAGTGATACAAATTACTATACCTATCATTGCACATAAATGTGTATGTAAACATAAACAAATTTTAAAACTAAAGTCATTTGGAAATAAATCAAATTTTTCAGTTTAGGAATAAAACTATCCTAATTCTTGACTGCCATTAATTAAAAATGAATGGAATAAGTCCCATATATTTTCAGTAAATATAAGCAGTAGATTACGGAAATTTCTAGAAAATGTTGAAAAAGATTGTATGCTTAATTTATGTTGAAAAATCAGAAAAAACGGCTAACGAACAAATTGTATTTTTAAGTGTCAGTCCTGCTTACATGTGGTTACCTATTTTTATGCATCTGTGACTCTGTGCGGAATTTGGTTAGCAGCTTCCCTGGAACGTGCTCATCCTCTCAAGAGCTGCTGAAATTTCTGCCAACAATGGTGAAATCTAGCAGAGCAAAACGGATGTTCATTTGGCATTTGGAACACTCTCCCACACACAGTCTCCGGATGCCAACGGCCAAGGAATGTTTCCGGAATTATTTATCGAAGCGAATGCGGCGGAGGTGCACATTAAATGGCGAAATTTATAAGGGCAACGCACTGACTCCCAAATCTCGTTGCGTTCGGTTGCTGTTGCTGTGTGGCTGTTGTCGTCGAGGTGCACTTTATGATGTCTCCTTAGCCGCATTTTGGGATGTGGCGACGTCGTAGAAGAACCCATCTAGGTTAGCCATTCGGTTGGGTGGACAGCTTTATCTGCGGCGAAAGTGGCTGATATTTTACGGTGGGGAGCGACGAAGCAGTACACACACATTTCCAGCTTCCGTTCTAAAGCTGCACAGTGGGCTTAAATTAGCCAAATAGTGGTAGTCCCACAGCTTATACAAATTAATCCTTTTAGAATACTTAAAATGCCTATTCGAAAGATAGTAAATTTGATATTTTTATACAATCAAATGAAAAACATTCCGGGATCAAATCGATATGCGCATTATAAATTTCTGGTATTTATACGCATATCGTTTTTACCATGCAATACTGGTATTATTCTCGGAGTTTCTCTGACTTCGAAAAATTAAAGACTTAAATTAAGTGAGTGGGAGAGAGAATAACTACGAGATATAGCTTAAAGTTGCAATAGTGGGAGGGAGAAGGACACATTTGATATGCCGCATATCAAGTCAAAATTTATACTACATAATATTGAAATAGCAATTTCTAGATTTTTTACAATTTAGAAATACATTTTAAAAGGTAATCTTTTCTTAACGCTAGCTTAACTTGTATCCCTACTCTTTTATTATTAATCTATTGCGATAATTTTTCGGACCACCATCCTTCGATTGCATCCGATTTTGAACTTGGTGTGAGTTTTAGTGGTTACTACTCGTTTTCAGCCAAGACCACAGGGCCATTTCCATTTTTCATTCCTCACAGTTGTCTTGCGGCGATGATCGCAGCGCTTTTGTCGTCATCAGACGGCCATCCCTATCCCTTTCCCTATCCCCATTTCCATTCCCATCCCAAGCTCTCGTCGTCCTGGCCATTGTCGTTCATCCTGCGTCCTGCGTCCTTATCGTTGAGACGCTTGCAAGCCGCCGCTGACTCTAAATAATCCTTTCCATGCGACACAAAAAAATAAAGGAACACACAGAGAAAAGTGGCAGCCGCCGCAGATGAAACGATTTCGGTGGCGGAGGGGGCATTGCGAGAGGGGGGCTGTAAAATCCAAGTTAGTGCGCATAAATCAAGCCTTTAAAACGTGCCTCGCAACCGAAATGTCCGCCAAGGATGCATGCGCCCCACTGCCACCCACTCGGCCACCCACTCTGCCACCCACTTGACCACCCACCACCCACTCCGCAGCTGCTGCTCCACTCTTCCGCAGCCACAACGTCGTCGCAGCCATCGACGTTGGCCCAGAAGTTGTGGTGGTTCAGTTTTCCGTATGCAATTTTATGCAACTGTGGCACATCCGCCTCTTTTTCCATGGAAAATCCATCCCTCCATTCCCATCCCTCAGAGAGAGATACCCACCCGGCCTGCGGTCGCATGTCTGAAATTGTTTACAACTGCATAAAATTTATAATCTTGAAGAATTTATATATTTATTTATTCCGTGCTGTTCATTACAGAGCAGCCGAGGAGCAGGGAAATCATATCTGGAATGGTCGATGGATGGATGGAGAATGTAAGGGGCAAGTGGGGATTCCCCTGCAATTCAGGAGTTTGGACCACTCAACACGCTCTTAATTGGATACGTTATTTCCCCAGAAACCATAAAGGCTTAGCAAATTAAATAAGGATTTGCTCACTAAGATATGATTTTATTCCTTGATTTGCTCGTAATTATTATTTAAGCGCTTGCAATTTTCAGACAAAGGTCTGCCCTCTGAGGGCTTAAATTTTAATTAAATTTCGATTGCGCATTGCCTGGGGAAACACAAACAGTGCAGACCAAGAACACTTTGCCCTGATGAATAACAAAAATAATTACAAATATCAATGTAAAGCAAACAAATTCTCTCAAAGGCACACACAACAGCACATCACACATCTTAGGTGTAAATCCAATAATAATTGAATTTCTTTGAAATCGTTCAAATGAAATTGACAATTTCCATAAGCACTCGAAAGTCAATTCTTCCAATTCAATTAACAAAAAATAGCGAATAAATAGAATCAAATATCAAATGGCAAGCCATCAATGGGCACTAAAGGTCACTTCAATTTCCCGAGATAACAAACAAACAAAGCGTTCCCACTTCAAAGCTTTCAGCTGTGCAAGTGCAAGGAAATTGCACCAAAGTCCAAGAAAAGAAGGCAGAAATCCCTTGAAATCTTGGCCCCGGGCTCTTTTTACTTCTTCGCCGGCGCCGAGTGGAGCGGAGCGGAGGATATTTTCCGCCCGTTTGGATCATTTCCATG
Organism: Drosophila prostipennis; assembly: GCA_037075205.1. Taxonomy (NCBI): domain Eukaryota; kingdom Metazoa; phylum Arthropoda; class Insecta; order Diptera; family Drosophilidae; genus Drosophila; species Drosophila prostipennis. Next base: position 4,872 of record JBAMCJ010006624.1, on the reverse strand, counting down.
ATGGAAACGAAAGTGAAAACAAATGAAAGTCGTGCGAGGGAATACATTAAAATGAGAGTTCCTTTGACCGGGTCTGAAGTGAAAGCCCGCCCGCTGCATTATAAATATTCATGCACTGAACACATACATATATCTGGATCCATATCTTCCCGCAGCCATAAGAGATTCTCTCTGGAGTGTGTTTATGGAATGTAGGTGAAGATATTATAATTTTGGGGAATGGGATGAAGTTTCAGGTGATTCACGCTACACATATTTATTCAATAGAGTTTTTCCTTATTTACTTGCCATTTTAAAGCGCATTCTTGATTGGTAAAGAATATGCTACAAATATATTTATTTATCTTGTGGTTGTAATAAGCTCGATGAGAAGCCATTAATTTAAAGGGATAAAACTATAATTTTAAATTAATCAACAATTATTCTTCAATTTTTAAATATTTTTAATTTTATATATTTTTTTTGTAACTCATAAACATTTTTTCAAATCGTATAATTTTATTAGATAAAGTTTTCAAATATTTATAAATTGTTTTAATCCCTCGGGATTCCTTTCAGACTTTTGATTTCCGTTCAATAATTTAAATTTATTTAAAAGAATCCTTGATATGATTTTGCTTTGCTTCCTCTTGCGGAATCCATTTGCACCTGGCTGACTTTTTGACTTTGGCGAATTTATCGTCCCACAATTCCTGCCGCGGATCGGCCAAATATTTGCATCTGTCATTACGCCGGCTGGGTCAAGTGGGCTGTCCTGGGCGCTGGTCCGATTCGGTTTTATGGAATCATAAAAGTAATTAATTGATATATGCGTGCTGGCGTAATTGCCCGGCCAGCGGGAGGGTAAAATGCGGAGATAAAGAGCACCGGGAATCCCAACAAAAATATGCAATGGGATGCGTAATGAAAGCATTGCAATTTTTCAGCTTTTTGCCGCCACTTTCCCCCATAATCCCCCGAGAGGCCAAGGCTACTGAACGGTTCCGAGTTCGACTCCGGATCCGGTGCCCGTTACGGATATTACGTAATGAAAGTTAACAATTACGCCCCCGTGCGTGGGCTTCAATTAAATTTTTGAGTTGTGGCCGTTTTTATTGTAACTGATAATTGCATTGTAATGACACTGGGACACCACGACCACTCCTCCTCCGCCGTCTGCGTCTCCAGGTCGTCACATGGGGTTAAGCGTGCATCTCTGTCGATGCCACAGCCCAGCATTTTAATTATCCCATTGTGCGGCGATGGTAGCAGTTTGTCGACAGGGCAGGGCTGGATGGGTCTGGCCATATTGAATTGCATGTGGCGTGAAATTGCCGAGAAATCGGACAAACAAAAATCTCAGAAATGTTCAGCGTTAATGGCTGTGAGATCGATTTGGATCATCGTTTCGCACCCAGCCAAGTATGTGACGGATTAAAATTAGCGCTAAAGGGAATTAAGAAAGAATTTAAGCTACCACAAACACCAGATTGCCTGGTAAAGGGTTAACGACTGTTGGCCGAGGCGGACCCATGGGTGACGCATTTCCGCTGGGCATGAAACTGTTATCAACAATTAATTAAATAAAAGCCCGATCATTAGGCCACGATTTGTGGGGCGTTTCCGCTTCCGCAGAGGGCTGACCCCAACACATACGCACCCCGTACACACACACACTCCGCACACATACACTCGGCTAGCGATGGGTTCCATGGAACACTCAGCCCGGGAGGCAGGATTTCGCCAGAGTTCCGAGCAGATAGCTCCAGAGTCTCGCAAAAATTACACTCTAGAGAAAGATTTTTAGTTTTTCAGTTAAAGGTTTTTAAGCACGACAATATACAAAAAGTTGTCTTTTTAACGCCTTTTCATAAAGAATTCTTCAATTTAAGATAGAAACTAAAACAAGAGAGAACGCTATAGTCGGGTTGGTGTCCCGACTATCTAATACCCGTCACTCAGCTAAAGGGAGTGCTAGGGAGATGGAGATAAAACTTTGATCAGGCATAAGTTTTAAACGAATGGTCCGATTTAAAAAATTTCTTCTACATTTCGATAGGTATTGATAAACACAACAAAACTGCATTCCTACTTTTCCGATATATCAAAATTTTTCAAATCGTATATTTTCTATTGTGGGCGTTAGAGGGGGCGTGGCACCTTTTTGAAATAAACTTGCGCTGCGTAGGAACTCCTAGAATCTGCATGCAAAATGCCAATCTTCTAGCTTTTATAGTTTCCGAGATCTCAGCGTTCATACGGACAGACAGACGGACAGACGGAGAGACGGACAGACGGACAGACGGACAGACGGACATGGCTAGATCGTCTCGGCTAGTGATCCTGATCAAGAATATATATACTTTATGGGGTCGGAAAAGCTTCCTTCTAGCTGTTACATACTTTTGCACGAATACAATATACCCTTTTACTCTACGAGTAACGGGTATAATTATCCTTTTTTAATAATATTCGTAGTAATTCTAGATGATAGACAATGAAGAAGTTTTCTAGAAAGCCCTCAAAAAATTGGTAAATTTAAATTTAAATTATTATTCTTATAAAGCTTTCTTTCGAGAATTTCCAGAAATAAGTTGTTTTTTGTATTTCCAATTCAATTTTATCCGTTTTTATATACTTTTGTCTGGGTGTACTTGAATAGGTGGCAATCAGCACCCCACATGCACAGGGCCTCCGGTCTTCCATTGTTGCCTTTTGATGGCTGGGGGCTTTTTGTTGTGCTGGCTGCCACTGCGCTTCTTGGTGCCCGTGCCATATCATCATTATTGTTGTTACTGCCGACTGTGATTTGTTGGCATCGTTACTGTTGTCGCTCTCAGCAAACTGTGCATAAATCGTGCACACCTACATTATGTTGCGATAAATCTGTAATGACCAGAACAGACCAGCAGTCCGACTGGCCAACCGACCATATAGCCGTCCAGCCATCCAAACATCCAAACATCCAACCATCCTGCCGGCAACAACTGCACACACAGTTGGTCATACGAGTATGCGCTCAAGTTAATTTGCGTGTGTTTAAATGTGCGTAATTATTGTTTATCTACCATGCCATACAATTTAACCGCAAACGGGGTTTTTATATCAATTGCAATCTATTGAAATATTTCAAATGAACATGAGTACAAGCAAATTAAGAGCCCAATATCAGGATGTTTTGTGTGTGTGGCGGGGAAATTGGAATAATGTAATTTTATTTAAATAGTATTGAAAATACAGAGGATTTGAACTTATTGAATCCAAGGTTAAGCCAATTTAATACAAAATTGTTAAAAATAAATTATTATTTTTTTTACTTATTATTGAAGCTTTGTGATTATATTGGGTTGGCAAGAAAGTCATGTCGTTTTTTTTAGTAATCGTTTTTAATCTAATTTATTTACAACTAATCGAGCAGCAGGGTCACACTTTTTAGTATCGTTTTAAAGCTTATTGTCTTAGGTACTATCGATGAAAATTTGGTAATTATTCGATAACATTTGTGGAAGCTATAGCAAATTAAACATGAAGGATCAAAGTGAGCAGTGAGCAATATTAAAGTTTCCTTCCAGCTTGAGTAAATGCACATTTAATATAAAGTAGGTCTGAATTTCTAGTTGAATCTGCTAAATATACCAAGAATCACGGTTCTGTTGACTTAACCTGAGCTTCTTCAAAGGCAAAACTTTCGTTCACAAGGACTACCAACTTGGGTGCAAAATACGCTTGCAATAAAATTAGTATGAACATCCAACAAATTTACAGAAATATTCTGCTTAAATCATTTGTATAATTTCATTCCCATTTCCCCGATGGCAACCCCCCATTCCCTGAGTGCCATATGAAACTTTCACCTTTGCGTGGGCTGTTATGGCTGAGTCGCGAGTTCCGAGGGGCGAGAGGAACATTTTCCAGGCTCGCAGTCAGTTTGGAGTAATTAAGTTAATTTGTCTTGACTGCCGGGCCAGAGATTTCAACTTTTTCCTCATGTTCTCGTTAGCAGGCGAACGTTGATTACGCTGCACATTAATTTAACCATTTCATTTTGTCATTTTATTACGCGAGTGGCTGGCAGGGGCTCCAAGTGCTTCTCCCCCTATCAATTGCAACTTTAATAAACTCTTTTGCTCAAATTATATTTACGAGGGTCGCAAAGTGCGGAAAAATTGGCGAGTAGTGGGGTGGCCTGAAAACATGGGTAGGCAGCATATTTTGCCAATGTGCCAAAGTAGATACGCGGCCAAGTCTGTCACTGTTCGAGTACACGAATAAAAATTATTCTTATTGATATCCTATAAATTTGGGAGCTTCTTTAATAAATCCACCTTAGAAATATCATTTCTAATAATACAAATTTTGAAGGTTTAAGAATTATACTGCTATAAATAGTTTGGAAATCGTTCTTCTAAGATGTTTTATTATTATTTCATTTTTTTCCGTGTGAATATGGGGGCACCATTAAGCGCTCCATTTTGATACTTAAAACTTTGCGGCATTGCTGCTTGTGGCAGCCGCAGCAGCAACATCAACACCAGCAGCAGCAACATCCGCAGCAGCAACTCCAACAACTCCAACTACGACAGCAACTGCAGCTCGCGCCCAACGAAAGGCGACGTAATTTTTAATAGTTTCGCAATTAAATCGTAAAATTTAACAACTTTGCGCACTTCTTAACGAAATTGCGCAGCCAGCGAAACTGACACTGATGCATTTCCGGTTAGCCAGCAGGGCGAAAGGGTGGAAATGGCAGGGAGTGGGAGTGGGAGTTGCAAACTGCATTGCGCTTAATGAGAAAATTTCACCCGAAAAAGTTTTTTACCCCACGCGCTTTTCATGCTGTTTGCGTTGATGCGTTGTTTGTTTGTTGCTGCCGCTGCTCAACTTTCAACTTTC
>JBAMCJ010006619.1:0-17571 GCA_037075205.1 Drosophila prostipennis | reverse complement strand
ACTGCGATGGCGGATGTTTGAAAGGCGATTGGACTCAGAGCTTTGTGGAGAGAAACAGGGACTACGGAATAGAAATACTCGAAGTTGTTAGGATCCCTTTTTAGTGCTTTACGTGCCTTCGTTTGAAAATAGTTAAGATTTCTATGAATCGGTTTAAATAAATTGATACTTTATTGTCTATTCATAACACTTGTAAAAAATGAAGCATATGGTGTATTACATTATTATGTGAAAGGTTGAAGGTTTACGCCATTACAGCATCATACGGACAGAGGAACAATCTGACTCGGCTGGATTCTTATCAAGGGTATATTTATATTAATTTAATATAAATGTAACCTAATTAATTATAGAATGTCTGTTTTTAATGAACTGCGTAAGAAAATCCTCATGTACCTAACGATAACGCTTATTCCAGTTTATTTTTTATAAGCTTCTTATCAAGATCATCGATTCCTAGAACTGACCAGCTATCAATTTTTTTTACACATAAAATATAGTCATGTGTGGAATCGCAAATGAAAAATTTCTTCCTATTTCAATTGAAAATTGGCCCCAAGAAGTAAAAGATTTAAATTTTAGAGCTAAGGGCTCAATAAAACATGTATTGGAAAATTATAATTATTATACATTTTTATTTTAGTTAATACATCTGTTTCCCAATGATCGGCCACGCCCCTTTCGAGCTTCCCCTCTGTTGGCCGGGCGCCATGGGAAAACATTTGCCATTTCTGCCGACTGCGCCAAATGACGCCTGCACTCGCTCTTTGTACAGAGATCGCCCCCCAATAACCCCTCCATATCCACACACCTATAAAGTACGACCAACTAGCCGAGTGGATTTTGGCATAAACCATTTTCCGCGGACGCCTGATTTTCTCAGTTGCCAGAGAGTTGTGGAGCCGTTAAGAACGCGGAAAATTTCGCCCATTGTAATGCCGTAGAACCCATCGATTTTCGCCGGATTCTTGCAACCAATTTGCGAGTAATTTGCCATCGAACAAGTGAAATCGCCAAGTATTTTCGACCCCTCACATTGTTGTGCAAAAGTTACGAAATTGCATTATATTTTCGGTGGTTTTCGAGCGTTGCATTTGCATCCTCAACAATTTGCGACCAGAACCAGGCGAATCGGACTATAAATAACCCAGGCAAAGGGTGAACAAAATTTTGATGTGTGCTCGCAAATCAAAAGATCACAAAAAAAATGTTCACTAAATTTTGCATAATTTGCCTGTGCCATTGTTGTAATTTCGCTATTTTAATCAACTGACTGCAATTCGAGGCAAGGCAACAAGTAATTAATTAATAGCTTTTATTCTCGTGCTCGTTTATTTGTAGAGTGTGTCTAACAAGTTTGTTTGATCAATTAATCAAATGGGTAATTATGTGTTTTTGTGTCGCTTTTAACCTAATTTGGATATTCAATTTGTTAAAAAATTGCTTGCGGCTTGATTTAGGCATTTCAAAATATTTTGTAATTTTGAAGGATTTTAATAAAATCAAAAAAAAATATAATCGCAATCAAATGTAATATTATATTAGCTAAAACCCTCATAGAATCCAACGTGACGAATCGGGGAAGCCTCGTAGAAATTGCTTATCTCATGAATGAACGCTTGTGCTACTTATAGAATTCGCCTGTAAAATATTCCCTCAACGACACAAACCGGCAACCGTCTGCATATTTCCCATAGATAGAACTAGAACTACACGGATCCAGAAAAACTATATATATTATACAATAAAAACACTGAAAATTTCCCGGCCGAACCAATCCAAGAGTTAAAACAGTGCCCACCATGGATAATTGGAATGTTTTGGCAGCGCAAACCTCATCGCAGGCCATCGGACTTCATGACTCGGGGGTGGTGAAGACGAGACTGGTAAGTGCTATGTAGAGATATAGTAAACAAAACAAACCCGGCCGACCGATCGCGTATATATAGAAGTCTTGGCAACAAACAACATGCGTTCTACGCTGCTATATGCCTTTACTTGCACTGAGAAACAACTCATTACGTTACCTTATTAAAAAGTTTTCAGAAATAAAATCATAACTTTCGTTCGTTCAGTTATAATATAATATTAAAGAGGTGTAATAGAGTATATTTTGAAAAACAGTACACTGTTTTGCGGACTTTATCTTTAACTTTGTTTTTAAAAAATATTTCTTTGCATACCGTTAGACATATTTAAAGAGATTTCAAATTTCCAGGAATATCCATGGAATCCCCCAGTATAAGAAATTAATTGTATACTATCGATCAAGTGATGTTTTCAAAGTGCACCACCGGGTGGGTGGTTCGGTGGTCGGGTGGTTCTGGGAGAGTGCGTGAGTGGTGCGGGGCCCGTGAACAGCTGATGCATCCGAGACAGATCTGCCACTGCTCTCGTTACTAGCGCTCGTCTATAAATAGTGGGCTGGTTCTCTTGAGTCTATTGCCTGGCGGTTCTTTTGGAGATTCCGATGGCGATGTCGATGGGAATCCGTCTCGCAGTAGCGCGAAAGTAGCTCAGTCCGACGGATATTCAGCTGGCAGGCCAGACCACGCGTAGTTTCCTCCGATTTTACCTATATTTTATATAAGCAAGTGTTTTTGAATCGGCACTATATACTCGAGTGGCCTGAAGAATGGATATTTCTACCGATATCTGGGGTCAGCTGGCCGTGGAGGCCTCGCAGGTTTACCTTTCCGATGGCACAGTTCGCAGTCCCTTCGCCGATACGGTACGAGTTTTAGATATTACTTTGGGTCCACACTCAATTTACCAGAAACTAGGAGAGAATATTCCTCTGAGAAAAAGAGATTACTATAAAATACACTCAAGCCAAAAATATATAAAATCTTTACATATATCGAACATGATCAAAACATTCGGTCCAAAGTGAACTTAATAATCGCAAATTTAAGACAGGAAAAAAATTAAGGAAGAACGAATACTTCTTCTAAAACGCTCAATAAATTAATTTTTAATTCAATTTCTTCATGTGTAACTATACTATTTGACTTACCCGCAGACCATCGAAAAGCTGCCCGACAAGGTGCTGCTGCACATCTTCTCATATTTGTCGCACCGGGAGATCTGTCGCCTGGCCCGGATTTGTCGTCGCTGGCGCCAGATTGCCTATGATACCCGTCTCTGGAAAAATGTATCCTTGCGACCGGAGGTCTCTGGATTGCATGTGGGCTCCCTGGAGATGCTGCTCCAGCTGATATCCGTGAGGTTTGGTCCTACGCTGCGCTATATAGAACTGCCCATTGAGCTGATAACGCACACGGTGCTCCACGAACTGTCTGCCAAGTGCCCGAATCTGACTCACATGCTGCTGGACTTCTCCACGGGTAAGTCTTTCAGTTCATTCGAGATACATTTCAATAATTATGTACATTTTTATAGCCATGCAGCTGCACGATTTCAGCGAGATGCAGGCCTTTCCCACCAAGCTCCGGTACATGTGCGTCTGCCTATCCGAGGTGATCTTCATGGAGGGTTTCATGCGGAAGATCTACAACTTCATCAACGGCTTAGAGGTGCTTCACTTGATTGGCACCTATGAAAAGTGCGAGGAGGAGGAGGAGGAGATCTACGAGGTCATCAACGTTCATAAACTCAAATCGGCCACTCCCAATTTACGGGTGATCAATCTGTACGGCATCAACTTCATCGACGACTCGCACATCGATGCCTTCAGCTCCAATTGCATTCAGCTGGAGTGCCTGGCTGTTAACTTCTGTAACAAGGTCACCGGCTCTACTTTGAAGACCCTGATCCAGAGATCCAAGCGCCTGACCTGCCTGCTGATGAACGGTACCAGCTTGAAGTCCGAATTCGTGATGCAGGCCGAGTGGGACAAGTGCGCTTTGCAGGAACTGGACATTACGGCCACGGATCTCTCGCCCGAGTGTCTGGTGGATATGCTGACCAGGATCCCCAGCTTGAAGTTCCTATCCGCCGGTCAGATCAATGGATTTAATGATAGCGTTCTAAAACAATGGATGGAATCGGGCACTACCAGGTGGGCTGAAATAAGAAATTATTGAAATATTTTCTCTACTTGAAATACTATAATAATATTACCCTTTTAGATCCCTCATTTCCCTGGATCTGGACTCTTCGGACAATATCACGGATGAAGGTCTCCTTAAGTTTATACAGCGTCAGGGTCACCAGTTGAGCGCCTGTTGCCTCTCCGGAATGCCGCACATCACAGATCAATTGTGGATGAGCATCCTTCCTTTGCTGGGCAACTGCAAGTAAGAGATTTTATGAACAAGAAAATTGGAATTGGAATTGCTTAAGGTTTACTTACTCTTTAGGATCATAGTTATGGGCACTGCTGAGAAACTGGGCGTCAATATCCATGTGGACCAGCTGATGGACACCATTGCGTCGAACTGCGGCAACTTGGAGCGCCTGGAATTGCGTTGGGATCCGGATAATCTGCGATTCTCCGACAAAAGCCAAAAGGCCATCGACATACTGCGTGTCAAGTGCCTAAAATTGCGATGCATGGTGCTCAGGTGGGATTGCTTTCCTTTATTAATTTTAAATTTATATAAACCTATTTTATTTCCAGCGATGGTCGGTACTATGAAACGGTTAAAGCCAATTTTGAACGTGCCGATCGTATCACCGTGGTCCGTACTACCACCTGTTGTCGGGTGTCACCTTATCATCTGCTCCGTAACTACAATGATCTGATTTTCAACTGAGCAAATAATGTGGGTCTATACAATGCGTTTCAAAGCTGAAAGTTTAATATAAAGAGAGGCAATTAAAAAATAGATAAATTCAGTTAATACAAAACAATATTAAGAGTTTTTAAAATCTTACAGTTTTGAAACGCTCTGTGGATTATGTTAAAATAATTGTTTACCGAAAGCCGATTACCCAAATCTCTAGTCAAAAGTCAACACAACAATTGTTTCTGTGTGTGTTTCGCTTAAATTAGACTGTTTTTAATGTTTTCTGTATTTTCCGCTTCTTTCGTTTAATTACATTAAATCTAAATAAACGTACATAGGTAATTTAAATAAAAAACAAAACAAGGATTTTCTTATTCAAGTTATTTTTACATTACAAAATTATACAACTCAATTATTTGTTTTGCTCTCATTTTTCATCTGTGTTGATTTCGTGTTTTGTTTTTAACTAGATTTACTTGGTAACTTGATTAAATCATTTTCAGACTTCACCACATAAAATGTTTATCGTTTTTTTTCTTTTTTATCCGCTGATGGTATTTTTACACTGTTTTTATCCGCTGCAAACTTAGGGCTACATTTTTTTGTGTGTGTTTCAACATTTTTGGATCAACTTTTTACCGTAAACTTAACGTACATAGATCTCTGGTTCAATTATCGTCTCATTATCGTTCAGCGCGCTATTATATGCATGGTATATAATTTAGTTAAGCATGGCTGCGTGTTTTATATATACGTAAATGTCTGTGCCTATGAGGATCGAAGGTGTGTGTGTGTGTTTTGTGTTCTAGGGAGTGTGTGTCTTTGTGTGATAGGAATAGATTGCTCTTTAAAGGAATAGAGAAGCCTTGGATCGCTACAAAGATTTGCAATTTTTACATAAGTACACTAACACACAGAACATTTCCAAGTAGTAAGATTTATAAGAAAAACAAGGTACGCCAAGCGCTCCCGTTCCGATCCGATCCTATTACTGCTGGTCCTGCGACATCCGGAACATGTGCGTCGTGTTGCTGGCCGCGGCCGTGGCCACAGCAGCAGCAGACGTTGCCGTCGGCGGAGGTGGTTGGGCGGATGCTGTGATGAAGCTGCTGTCACTGCTCCCGCTGGCGCTGATTCTTTGAGTGGCGTTGCTGGAGGCATTGGACAGAGACCTCGCCTCTCCAACGGCCGCCGCTGAGTCTACAATGGCCGCTGCTGCCTCCGCTCCGATCGTTGCAGCTGCATTGAAGGAGGTGGTGGCCGCCTCCGGAATCTCGACTGGAACTCGCTCAGGAGAGCGTCGCGGCGCACCAGCATTGTTTCCATCCTAGAAGATCAAGCGATCAGTAATGAATATACATAGGTACATTTAACAACATAATAACTAAAAGAAATCTCCTAGTTTTGTACTCACGTCTCGTGGGTAAATACGAAGTGGCTGTTCAGCCTGGGCAACCGCCGCCGGCTCCGCTTCCTGCGCATTTTCCTCCGCCTTGTCCGTATACATCATGATCTCGTGGCACAAGGGGCAACGATCCTGGACATACAGCCACTTGCGCAGACAGACGCCATGGAAGAAGTGACGACACCGCGTGATCTTGGCAGAATACATTTCCTAAATGAAATAAAGGGATTAGTTTAATAACATGGAATATAACTTGAGTTTAAATGTGAGCACAACACCCACCTGATAGCAAATGGCGCAGACATCGTCGAATGCCTGCAGTTGGGCAGGAGTTGCCTCTGGCAGGGCAGAGATCTTGTGGACAGCCGAACGCCGCTTCATGAAGACCGACCATCCCGCCCGGGCCTCGCACCAGATATTAAAGTAGGCATGGATGCACATCATAATCGCTCTGATGGCGCCGCCTGTAGCATTTTGGGCTATCAAGTTATATTTATCGGTACACAAAATCAACCAAATAAAAATATTACATGCACACACAGAACAGAAAAGCTGGACGTGGAACGAGGTGGATTCGAGATTCGAGATCCGGATCCGATGCACAAATGCCGATGAAAAGCGGCGATGGATTCGCTTACTCATGTGTTAATGTAACAGGGACGATGAACGCTGGACGCCGACTTACCCGATTCGAAGATTAGGATCCAAGCACCGTTGATGAACAGCAAGATGCCGAAGCAGAACTCCACCGAGTTGCCGAAAGCACGCACATAGTACAGGTAGTCGTCGAGCTTCTCCCAGAAGAACTGACGGCGGGCATCCAGCAGGAAGAGCGTGTAGGTTGCCAGCGAAACGAGCACCTGCAGAAGAATATATAATTAGCTAATTTCATTTTTAAAATTGTGAAAGAATTTAATAAATCTATAATAAGAAGAACTCTTATCTTAAAATTAAATAAATAAAATAAAGTCAAGCCGGATTATTGAGCTTTGATTGGACTCTGCCTTGGTATTAAATGATTTCCAGTACTGAATGATTAGGTTATTTAACAATAATTAAACAAAAGCTGACATGAATTTGTAACTAGCAAAATAAACATCGTCTTCACAGATTACAGATTGAAGATGAAAAAACTTCTAAGAATAATAAAAATTATTGTTTGCCGACGAGCCAACTTCCAAGAATAAATATATATTAACGTAATTGGGTTCAAATAATTAACCTGCAATAATGCTGCTGATAATGTAACTGATCGGAGCCTATAAATATGAATTTCCAAAGAAGGAATCATCAGTTCTCTATCGACACCTAACCATGGGATCACTAAGAAGTTTCTTTAATCCTCATCGGGATCTGCTGCTTGGCGCTCATCAACGGGTCTGGTGCTGTATGTTGCCGGGACAAGGAAGACCTCACTTTCAAGATGGAAAGAGGGATCTGTGCTGACGTGGGTGCCACTGGAAGCTCAGTATGCCACGTGAGGATTTGCGCCGATGGGTGGCCCATATCGAACACTTATTGTGGACAAGGACCTTGCAACTCTAGCGGGTGCGACTGCGAAAATGGATGCCTGACGGGCGAATATTTCAGAGACTTTTCGCAAAGAAACCACAAGTACGGAATCAATATGATTGAAAGACACAGATATAATTAATTTGTAAATATCGCTTGGGACAAAAAATATATGAAGCGATTGATTAATCTCGTACAAGAAAATAAAATGCGAATTTAAAATTTGGTACGACTATTTTCTGGGGAATGCTTCTAGCAATATTGAAGACCTAATGTTTACCCACCTTGACGATCACTTCGACAGAGAAGGCGGTAACCGCCAGCAGCCAGGTGGATATCGATCGCTGCGACCAGAGGTAGTAGAGCAGGGACACGGGCATCACCACGAGAAAAGCGCAGACGGTGAGGGCGCGCACATGTCGTTTTCGTGAGGGATTCCGTGCCGCACTGAGCGACATCAAAATGGGCGAGACAATGTTGTGGAGGAAGTGCAGCAGAGCGGTCATCAGCAGGCACAGGTTTCGGCACAGCCTAATGAAGCGCTTGTCCGGCGACAGGGAGGTCAATCCCGTCTGCAGAGCAAGGATGTAAAAGAGCACTGCCGAGACAGTGCCCAGCGACTTCTCCTCGTCGTTGTCGTAGGTTAACAGGTACCACTGGAAGCCGCGTCCGATGTAGTGGCAGATCATCGAGATGACGCCCGTCATTCCCAAAACCGCCGTCAGGGTTTCACAGCCATCGACGAGCAGCTTCTGTGTGGCTGGCATTAGTTCCAGGGGCTCATCCGAATCCGTCGTGGCCAAAGCATAGCCGCCTTGAATGATTCTATAAAGTTAAAGATATGTCATTAGTTTATTATGTTTCTAATGCAGTAAATCAAGCTGAGATCTGGTTTAAGATTAAAGCTCAATTTCAAAACACACGGTGATTAATGGTCATGTTCCACTGACACATTTACGATCTAGGTAAATGCGAAAATTAGAATGTTCCGTGTGCATGATTAACATAAATTATTGTGGCATTTCTGAAACGCACCTGATGGTCCAAAAAACCCTCAAAACGTTGGGCACATTTAGCCTCTGCCATTCGTTTTCTATGAGCGCAGACAGTCCAAAGTTGGACACAAAGTTCACGGCGTACTGATACCCGTTGTAGACCGTCCGACTGGCCTCCATGGCGCTGTGCAGCAGCGTGATCTTCGTGAGGATGATGGGCGTGAATCCGGCCACCACGGGCAGGTGTTGCACAACCTTCGGCGGCAGTGGAAGCATGGCCACCAGAATTGGACTAGCGAAGATGATGGGCATCGATTTCTGAAGCATCTCGAACCTCGGACCCAGATGGATGTAGGCGAACAGCATGCCCATGAACCATTGGGCCATCAGATGCGGCGCCAGCGACATGACCACCCCGCCAGAATCCAGTAATCTCGTGGTGTTGAGCGACATCAGGTCCTCCAGTATGCTGGGACTCCGCTCCATCAGCGCCAGGGCACTCACATTGGACCAGTAGGACAGGAAGGTGAGGCCCAGCGAGGTGAGGAACATGTAGACCATCACCAGGTGGCGGGTCCACAGCATGAAGATGCAAGCGGCGGACAGGAAACCTGCGAGACCACGGAGATAATGAGTCAAGTATTTACGTTTCAGTGGCGTTCAAAGTGCGTCCGATAAGCGGCCCTTGGAATTTTAGATGGTTTCGTCAGCGGGTCGAAAACAATGAACTTCAAATAATGTAATTGGCTGTGTTTACGTTTCTGCTTTTATGGGAATTAAGCTTGCCTTTTGTCACATGTTAGAGCTTGCAGTTTGCGCTTTTGAAAGGGAAAATATTCATTCATATGAAAGGCAAGTGCATATTAAAATTTAATCATTTACCTGCTCACGTTATAGAAAAAAATGCAAATCATTTAATTCTGCAAAAGTATTCACTATTAAGAATGATAATGCTTATTAAAAGTATGGTTAAAAACTGTATGATCATTTGTTATCTGCCACTTTCACACTATCTATTCTTATTTAATTTTATAGTGCGCCAAAAATACTTAAAAAATGTGTGTAGTTAATAGTGACTTGGTTATATTTGGGTGGGATTTAGATAGCAGAACACTATACAATTGAGGTCGATTGAAAGCCTCTATTAAAAAGAACAAATGAAAAGATTTTAACAAAAATGTTGGAATTATTAATCTCGTCTTAGAAATATCAATTCTATATACCATTAGAAAAATGTATGTATTTTGTAATGATCAAGAACATCAAGATATCTATGATATCTGGGATTATCCCAGGTTTACAATAATTTGAGCCCGTTTTGAACGTTAACCACGTTTCTGCTACCATGACGTGTATGATGATATTCTAGGTGCCCTTGGCAAGGGAAAGTGACCCTTGTAGATGACTCACTAACTCACCGAATAGGCAGATGACGAACTTGACCGTGGTGATGCTGAGCACATCCGCCAGCGTTTGGTCCTGGGACAGTTCGTCCATCAGCGAGTTGAAGCCGGAGCTGAGCATTCCGTGGGTCTTAGCCGACTGGGAGGCGTTCTCGATGGTCTGTTCCAGGGCAGATTGAGCTGATGCGGCGGAGGTCATTTGGGCGAGACCATCACCAGAGCCGAGTCCAAAGAACTCCTTGATGCTGGCGAAGGGATCTTGGTTAATGGACGACTCTGGCGGGGATTCCGTTGGCGGAGCTGCACTGGCACCTGCCTTATCCTTATCCGGATAGAGTCGCGTGGGCAGGCCCATTCCGATCTTCAGGATCTCATCGATGACCATTATCGGCGGAACGCGCATCATCACGTCCACCAAACCGAGAACCTTTGTCCTCACGGACATGGTTGGTTATTATGTTTGGCTACGGCGTCTCTTTCACCCAAGACTATAGGCTAGATCGGCTATAGTTTGCTGATCCCGCGTGACTCGGCACTTATCGCAAAAAACCAATCAAGCTCCAATCTGCATTTGTTGTGGATTTCGCCTTCGTTCGATTTCGCAAAAAAAAAAACTAAAAGTAAGGGGAGAATGACGATTTGGGTGTGTGTGTGTGTGTGTGGGTGCCCGTGTGTGAGCGTTTTAGCAGGTGCAAAATGTCCCGCTGGTTGGCCCTATAAAACCTAGTGTTTAAAGGTAGGTTTCGTTTCGTTTCGGCAGGTTTGTCGTTTATCCTCCCTTTTCCGCACACAATTCGCCTTCGTTTCAAACTTTACACTTTTTCACAATTGGTTTTTGTTTTTCTCCTCTGCTTCTCCTCCTCCTTCTTCGACCCAGCTATCGATTGGCCGCCAGTGTTGGCCAGTGCCGCTCGCTATCGCACGGCTATCGATAGTCAGACCCAGCTGTTCGCTTGGCGCGCTTCCGGCGATTTTCAAATTCCGCTTGCAATCAAAGAGACCGATGGTGCGTGTTTGTGCGTGTCGGAGGGGAGTACTGGAAATTTTAGTTATTTTGATTTAAAAAGTAGTTTCGAAAGGGTCTGGCCTAGCCTTCTGAGCGATCGCATTTCAGATTCGTGAGGGCTTTATTTCAATTTTCTCATTTCAATTTGATTTATGTTGGTCCTTTTGGTGTCTATAAGCTGGACCTTTTGAGACCTATAACAGTTTGACCTATTGTGTCCTATTACAATTACACTTTTTGAGGCCTGTTGGGTCCTGTTATACACAGTGTTATATCATATAAGTATAGTATATTGAAATATATTTAATATCTAAAGTTTATATATTTCACAACGGATGGTATTTTTTTAAGCAAATCAGTGCAGTCCCACTGGTGCTCGAAAAGCTTTGACTTACAAAGCTTTGAGCTAAGCGGGTATATTGTATTTACTACTATCAGTAATTTCGTTAAAACGTCTTATCCGCGATCTGAATAAATCTTAAAAAGATCGATAAATTTCCATCAAATTATACACATCCTAACATGACCAACAGTAGCATATAGTTTTTCTATCCGAACGATTTCCACGGTGAGTCATAGTCTCAAGACAGTAAAACTGATTCAACGGAGGCACATATCTGTATATTCTTTTTGTTTATATTTGCTCTCCCGCTTATATTATAAAACTGCAGTCGACGATAAAGAAGATCATCAGCTGCAGTTGTGCTTTGAAAATTGATTCAAACGGTCGCGAAAATGAGCACCACTACAATATTAAATTTAAACGATGATTGTTTGTACGAGATATTCAGACAGATCAAAAATAATTGCGAGCTGGACAATGTTTTTGAAAACCGACCTGCGAATTATTTGGATCTTATTAATTTCACAATTAGCTGTGCCAGATTCGTCGAAACTTTTTACTACTGGAACTTTTTTCTTCACAATAATCTACGAATCGAGTTTGCCGATTTGGAAGCGGCCTATAAGATATCCATCGATTTGGTGGAGAGATACGGTGCGTTGCAAAGCGTTCTTAAAAGGGATAAGGAGAGATATTGGAAATGGTATTTCAATGCGATTAATAAGAATAAGGAACTGGGTCACTTGGTAATACGTTATAATCCAACCCAATACTTTCCCGAACACTTTGATAGATTCCAGGACCTGATGAATGCTATTAGACACAAGAGAACTCTTTTTAAATTGGAAATCTACATTAAAGGTGAGTTTGGTTCAATAGGAGTTCATTATTTATTGCAATCTAACGACTTTGAACTTACAGAATACAGCTTCCAAAATGTACCGCAGCTTGGAGAATTGAGAGAACTCTATCTCGATGTTCGAATGGATACCGAGGATTTGGTGCAGCTGTGCAGTTCAAATCCATATTTAGAAACTCTCAGTTTCGTGAATACCGAATTATATGGAAGGTTTTCGGATATTGTGCCATACTGTCAGAAATTGGAAAATCTAGAGTTAGCAATGAAGACCGACATAGATGCATCGGACTATGCTGCATTGGCGAAATTGCCAGAACTGGAGAAATTAACACTTAGAGGAATCCACCAAGAGGGAACTCTGGTAAAGTTGTTTCAAGGTCTCGAAGCAAAGAACCTTAAGAGTTTAGATATTCCGGACACTTATCTCAGCGAACGTGAGACGCAGGCGCTATCAAAAATAAGCACTTTAACCCACATTTTTGGCCGTTTTAGTGACGAACAGAGCATTTCGAAATTGGCACATTCTAGAAATCTTAAATCACTCTATATATTCGGTCCGGGTCAAATAATTTTAATGGATCACTTGAAAGACTTGTTGAAGAAGTCTACGGTACACATTATCTGCTGTCATTTTAGTATCAGTTTGTATGAGAAATTAGGAAAACTAAAAGTGTCACTAGAAGAACACAATAATTTTGAATTCGGTGACGATGTTGTATTGACAACAAATCCCAAAGATTATGACGTAGACTTGGATAATCGCATGATTCTGCTTGGCCAGCTACAAAAGGTGGATAAGTTTATTTTATCTAGGAAAATAAGTGTCACCACATTGGAAACTTTAGCAAGTAGACAACCAGGGCTTCTTCGCAATTTAGATATCCGCTATTGCCAATTACAGCGCTCAAAACTTTCCAATATACTTGCCACCATTCCATCCTTAACGACCATTGCTTGTTTGCCTTCACAATTGAAGGAAATAATCGCAATGAAGGTCCAGCAACTCAATGAGATGGCGGAGATTAGAAACCGAGTAGATGGAATTGAATCTGAGCTGGGAGATATTTGTATAATCCATAAAAACGGTTCTGTGATACTGAAAATAGACCTCGTTAAGAAATGGAACGACTATGGTAAACTCGTTCTACCTCTCGCCTCTTTAAAGAACTTGACAACCCTTTTGCTTAGGGACTACATCGGTGATTCTTCTATGATGAAGTTTATAATGTCAATCGACCATCTGCAGGAATTACAAGTTGAGTTTTTTTACCCAGAAGATGTTATATATTTGCCCAGAATCCAAAGCCTTAAAATCCTTAAATGCAGTTTTTACTGTTCCAAAAATATTGAATACCTGGTCGAGTTAAAAAACCTAGAGTCACTCACTATCACCGACCATCCGTTGGGATCTTTAAAAACTCTCTTAAGGGATATTGCATCAAAGGAAGATAAAGTTCTACGAAGCCTCAATATTCATAGCAGCCTTACTTCTGAGGAAATTTTCGAACTGGCTGGGATAAAATCCTTGGAGAGTTTACAACTAGGATTACCCGCTGAAAAGAGTTGGGAACAGTCACCCGGCGTCGAAAGCAGAGTAAGAAAAGTTCGGTTTTGTGAGAGTTGTGACCCAACGCATCAAGACACATCCAGTAATTTGGAACATAAGCTTTGTATAAAGTCTGTGCCTTTGAACCAAAGTAAATGGTATATGGATATATGTGATACACCATTAAATTTGGAACTTTTAGCTAATTTGCCCAAACTCTCGGAACTAAAAATTCACTTTGATTATGAAGATCAAGCAGTTGATAAACTTGTAAAGGCTTTAACCTTGGATTCTCCTCTAAGAATGAGCGTTCTCTCCCTTCGATCTCAAAAGTTGCAATTAATATCTCATTTCCAGGAATTGCATTCTCTTGATTGCGTTGTCTACCATTTAAAAGATGTTAAATACATTACAACTCTTAGAAATCTGGTAGAATTACAGATTAATAATTCTCAGAACAATTCAATGTGGGATCTCCTTAAAGAATTCAAAGTTCTATCGAATCTTCGATGTTTGTTTTTGATCGACACCCAACTGGAATTTTTAGACGTTGTGGAGGTAACGAAAACATGTTGGCTGACCAGACTAAAACTGGGACTTGCTAAAAAACAATTTATACCTATGCTCATTCAATTAAAGAATCTGGAAGATTTGGAAATCACTTCGTGTCACTACGCGGAGCTAAATGAATTCAACTTTTGTTTTGCATTTCTGGAATCGTGCAAGAGTCTTCGATCAATTTCTCTTTACAGATATTATTACTTGTTAACAGAAGAGTTTATAATTTCTTTCTTGGAGAGAATTAAGATGCTTAGAGATCCAACAATTCATCCGCCATTTAAATTGCGTGGGGTGCGGAAAGACTTAATCCAGAATCAAGTAAGTTTCCTAATACCCCTCAAAACTAATTGAAATTTCAAATCTGTTATATTTTAGGTGGAGGAATACGATGATGAATACCTTCACTTGGAATTCGGAAGGTCCAAAAAAGTTAATGTTCTCTACATTATTAAGGAAGGTTACATTCGTGCATTTTCCCTATTTCAACGAAAGCGTTTTGCATGTTTTTAATAAAAAAGTTGATAACATCATTTTTTAAAAAATTAAGTTGGAACATGTTCAATTGTTATCTGATTAAAATAAATAAAAAACTTATAAATGCAATTATTACATTTTTAAAAATCCAGTAAGCATCTAAAAAAAGAACACCCAAAGGAAAAAAAAAATTGAAAAAACTAAAAGAGGAGTCAAAAAAATCTACTACACAACAAAAAAAAAAAAACAACACAACACCAAAATTAATTTCCTCCAAATTTAAAATTTTAAAAATAAAAAAAAATAAGGAAGCCCCTAAAAATCCCCCGCCACAATCAAACCCCCCCCCCCAAAAAACTTGGCCCCCTCTTTCACAATACAATATCCCTCTCTCATAACGGTATAAAAATCATAAAAAGCAAAATACCGTTATATTTTAAATTCCCATTCTTGGGATATTTTTATTAACAGCGATTTTATAACAGAGCTGTTAAATAATCGTTGGTGAACAGTGTTGGCTAGTGCTGATTCCTTTGCTATCGATAACTGGTTGATGAGTTGGCGCGTCGTCTGTAAAATTTAAATTGAATCAGTTGCAAGATTATTTTATATTATATTTGGGATACGAATAGTAGACGAATTAGATTTGGCTGCCCCTTGGGTATTAATTAGTTAATGAAAAATATATTTAAAACGTATAATATTTTGGCATAATAAAAAGGTAAGACAATCCACCTCCTTTTACATAATTGTGCTTTAAACAAATTTAAATGTGGTTAAAAAATAATGATTTCTTAATTCCTTTTTTAAATAGTTTAAAAGTACGAAAGCTTTAAAGAAATATGTAAATTAAATTATGTAATGTGCTGCCTTGTGTGATTGTTAACTGACTTTCCTTCAGAAATCATTTCCGTTTCTCATATTTCGTGAAATGCCCGCAGCTCCTAGTTTTGAAAACGATTCCAGCTTGAACATTTCCTACATTCTTGCGAATGTGCCCAATTCTAATTCAGATCCACAGCCCCGAAGTCATTTACGTGAATTTCCTCAATTGTTCGGTCATTAACTTTTGCCATTTGGGACCTTAATTGTTGTTCTTTTTTGTTTGTGGCACAAAACCCCTGGAAAATTCCCCAACCCTTCTCTTATGCAAATGCACAAATGCAGTCCGCATTTCGGTTTCGTTTTGGTTTCGTCCCCAACGCAACGCTCGTAATTATGCGCAATTGTTTAGCGTTTAGCTCAGAAAGTTCAACTAACATAATTGATTTTTCATGCCGCGCCACAAGAATTTAAAACAAACTGCACAGGTCATAACAAACAGCCGGTTCCTAAGTCGAAGAATGCATGTTTGTCGATTTTTTCTAGCAAAGGGTATTGAGGGTACTATAATTTAGGTTAAAGGTTGATTTTCAAAAATTCTTATTTTATCAGAAATTATTTTCGAATAAAATTGGATTATTTGGACGCATCTTAGCTTCATACAAATGTTCATACAAATATTACATTTTGAATTAATTTCAATTTTGTATTTAATTTTTTGAACTCAAAAGCATTTAAAATTTTTTTGTTATGCATTTTAATTTTTGTTTGTTTAATGTTTATTTCGTTTTTTTAAGTAAATATTTTATAATATTAAAAATTGATATTAATTTTTCCTTAAGCTTTCTTTATTTATTGCCCCCTGCAGTGTTTATTAAATCCACCTAATCGTTATTATAATATTTCATTAGGTATAATTTCGTAGTTTTCGCAATTAAAGTTTTTTATTAAAGTAAAAAAAATTTAACTTGTTAAATATCAGGGTGTCTAAAGTTCACTTTTTGGCACCAATTCTTTTGTGCCCAGCTAATTTGCATAGTTTTCATGAGTTTCGGGCCCGCTATTCGTGTTGCCTATTTGAAGGGGCCAGCAAATTGCACAAATTACGCTCGAAGGCGATTTTTAACTTTTTTTTATATGTTTATAGAAGGACAGGCGAACAGTTGACACTCCCAGAGGCATTTGGGTCCCAATATGGGCCTCATATATTTAATGTAATCAGTGTAATTGTCATGGCGATGAGCCGGGGGAATCGGGACCTGGACACCAGGTCCTCGATATATGGAGCCCAATACGATCCAATCCCAAACCGATACGATCCTCTCTCTTTGCGGGTCTCACGCATGGCAATTGTATAATTTATCGCTCCAGTTCTAATCGGCAGCTGTCAGGAGGACAGCTGACCAGGCTGGCCGATCTCGGGGGAACGATTTAATTCGCTGGCCATATAAGTCGGAAATTTGTACGTTGATTAACGCGCCAATCGTTTTACACAACAACGTACAAAGTGTCGATGGTCTCGGTCTCCATGTCGCAAAAGCCCCGCACTTTGCCTCGATTTTCCCCACTTTTTCATCGGCTGCAATCGCAGTTTCATTTTCCCCGTCTATGTGTGATTTCATTACACTTGCAGCTACACGGCGAATATAATTTTTATTTGATTGTAAGTCATTTAACAAAAACTGATCTTAAACAGTGTTTATGAAAAGAGAATTAATAATATTAATAATATTATAAGTGGAATCATAAATAACATATATTGATTTTAGTTACTTTGGTTTTAAGCTAATAATAATTTTCCTCTGTGTATCCGAATGACCAGGAACAGGACCTATATGAGATCCAAGTGCAGTGCGTTCCCAGCATGATTACCACTCGCAGATAATATATAGAAATAGACAGCTGGAAACCTGCTGGGACGCCAAATGAATTAGCTGCCGTTAAAACTGCCGAT
>JBAMCJ010006618.1:0-13272 GCA_037075205.1 Drosophila prostipennis | reverse complement strand
CTGTCTATCTAGAACAGTGTGAGAAACGTAAGTCCAATAGCACTTCAGAACGTCAACGTTCTCAAAATCGAACTGTTGTTGCTCCGCTTACAAGCCAGAACGCTTGGTTTCCATCAAATTCATTGAAAAATGTGTTGCGTCCGCTAAGCCAGCCTAATTTTGAAAATACCACTAAGAACACTGTGGTAGAACAACCTGCTCAGGACAGACTCTTGGAATTCTTTAATAACTTACAAAAGCAGCAAGAAGCTGCTGTAAATGCCCAAGCGGCGGCAATTAAAAAACTACAGGAACGCTTTGATCAAATGATGTCAGTCATGACTACGACGCTGCAAATGCTACAGAGCGTGATGTCCAAGCTCGCCATTGAGTCAACGCGCCGCAATGACTAACTACGGATTAAATATCATTATATGGAACGCTAACAATTTAGTTAGCAAATCCTTGGAGGTTGAGCACTTCCTCCAGGAACGTGACATTGACATTTTGTTAATCTCAGAGAGATGGATATGGATAAGCTGTGCACTGCTCCAACCACCCCGATGATAGAAATCGTGGTAGTGCTGCTATCATTATTAAATCGTCCCTGGACTATCACCTGAGCACCACAATAACTGAGCCTCACCTGCAAGCAATTGCTATAAGTTTTGTCACGTCGTTTGGAAGAATTTCGTTTAGCGCTGTCAACTGTCCTTCTGGTCATCGTCACTCATGGCCAGCTGAGGAATTTCTGCGCCTTTTCGGCTCTGTGGGTAGCCGCTTTATTATTGGAGGTGATTGGAATGCGCACCATAGCTTCTGGGGTTGCAGACGGTCCTGCCCTTGAGGAAACGCTCTGATGTCTGTCGTCTCAAGCTCAACCATGCAGATTCTGGCCATTGGGGAGCCCACTCATTTTCCCTGGATCAATGATCATCTTCCGACTGCCATTGATTTTGCAGTGTATAGAGGTATCCCGTGCAGCCACATTTCTGAGTGTTCGGGCCTTTCAATTGATCATATCCTGCTCCTGATTTATTTCTCTGTTGCTGCCTATCAGGTCATCACCAAAACTAGGCTTTTACCTCAGGGCTCGGATATTAGAAGTTTCAGTGCCAGGCTCACTGCTTTGACTGAAGATAATCCTCCGCTTGTCACTCCGGATGACGTTGATTCGTTTGCTCAGGTTTTGGTAGACAAGATCCAACAAGCTGCCCCTCCAACTAGAAGTGTACCTATTCTGCCGCCAACATGGGCTTCTTCGAAACCTGAAATTGCAGTCCTAGCTAGAAGAGGTCGTACACTTCGCCGCGTTTGGATGAGAACAAAGCATACCCGGGACTTGGCAAGGTGTAGGGCTGCCGTGTCAGAACTTAGAAAAGTCCTTCGATTGGCCAAATCTGAATTTTTTGTGAATCATCTCGGTGCCACTAATCCCAACCAGGATCATGGGTTTGCATTATGGAAATTCACGGGAAATCTGAAAAGGCAACCTCTTCACAGGTTTTCTCTTAAACGAAGCGATGGCAATTGGGCTCAGAGTGATTCCGACAGATGATCTGGAGAACCGATTTACTCCGTTCGATTTTGCAACAGACCAGGAAGTTAGAACCACAATTTCTAGGTTTGGACTTTCTTTCGGTCCTCCTGTTGTTGTGCGACCAGTGGATGAGGAGGAGGTCCGTGATCATTTTAAGCGATTGGTCCCCACAAAAGCTCCTGGCATGGATAAGGTAGATGGTAAAGTTGCAAAGTCACTACCCAACTCTGTCATTGCACAGCTCTGCCTTCTCTTTAAAGCTTCACTCAACCTTGGCCATTTTCCATCCCCTTGGAAACGTGCCCTAGTTACCATGGTCCCCAAAAAGGGCAAAGATCCGTGCTCCCTTGAGTCCTACAGGCCAATAAGTCTTCTGTCCACGTTTTCCAAGATTTTTGAGCGTATCGTACTTAACAGGCTTCTGGATATCGACACCTTTAATGACGCTCTACCAAACCATCAATTTGGTTTCCGTAGTCGAGATGCCTTAGAAGGTCATAAATACTGCTCGGCTGTTTTTCTTGATGTCAGAAAGGCTTTAGACAGGGTTTTGACATGAAGGTCTGTTCTACAAATTAATGCCACTATTGCCTGAGGGTCTCTGGAAGCTCGTTGTGTCTTTTCTGGACAATAGGATGTTTGCCGTTGACATTCGTGGACATCTTTCTGATCTACGTCTAATTCCTGCTGGTGTCCGACACGGAAGCGTACTTGGCCCGGTTCTGTACACAATTTTCACTTCGGATCTCCCAAACCCAGTGGTTCGTGGTACTCTTCTTGCCACCTATGCAGATGATACTGCATTCCTAGCTACTGGCAGCATCCACTCCTCGGCCTCGTGGCGTGTCCAGACGTTCTTGAACGAGTTTGAATGCTGGGCATCTTGATAGCGGATTATCCCTTTAGGCCAAAGTACGACTCTTTAAAGCCATTGTTCTCCCGACCCTTAACTGGGGAATAACGTGCTGGGGCACCGCTTGCGATACGTCGTTAAGAAGAGTTCAGACTTGCATCACAAAGGCTCTGCGGAGGATGCTTGGGGTGAAGTGGCATTATTATGTCAAAAATAACGTTATATTTCGTGACACGGGAGTACCAACAGTTACTGAGATGATAACTCAATTCTCCAATCGCCTGGCTAGACGTCTTGCCACACCACTGGGTCGACATCGTCTCCGCAGACGACACCCTGCGGACTTATGGATTCTCGGCCGCGATAGACACGGGCGACTTTTGTAATATTTAAACCCAGATATTGTAACATGCCCCAAAATGGCTCACCTACCCGCAGATTTCGGGATTATTTTTGTCTTTTGCTAGATGACAAACATGAAAACAAGAACCATTTCTTGTGAGGCATGTTAATAAAGAATGTGCCTAGTTCGGCTTATACCAAAAAAAAAAATCTTCAGCGACAACGGTTCGAATTTTGTTGGTGCCAAACGGGCCCTAGATGAGATGCAGCAACATCTATCTTCGCAGGAGCATCAACACACCGTAACTCAATCTTTGGCCAATGAGCGGAGTTTCATACCTCCCCTTTCGCCACATTGGGGAGGGAAGTGGGAGTCATCAGTACGTTCAGTTAAGTTACATATAAGACGCGTCGTGAGAAAAACGGTTCTAGCCTTTGAACAGATGCAAACTCTGAGTGTTCAGATCAGTGCGGTGGTGAACTCAAGGCCGTTATGCTACACACCTGACACTGACCTACTTGTCTCCGGCCCATTTTTTAATTGGCACAACGGTTCCAGAGGGTGATCTGACTCATTTGCCGACCAATCGCTTAGGCTACTGGCAGCATTTACAATTAATGTACCAGGATTTTTGGAAGCGCTGGCGCCAGGAATATCTAACATCGCTGCAGCAACGTCAAAAGTGGAACAACAAGGAACGTAACATTGCAGTAGGCAGTATAGTCCTTGTAAAGGACTCAAATCTCCCTCACGCATCTTGGATACTAGCCCGTGTATTGGAGGCACATCGACAAATCTTGGTGGCTGCCAACCATTGTTGCTATCAGCGTATTTTTTTGGACAGAAGATGAAAGTACACCTATGGAGCACTTTGAGCTTGCCACGGTAACACACGGCACGTCTAGTGCACCGTTTTTGGCAGTAGGGGTCCTGGATCAGTTAGCTCACGACCACCAACACGAGTTTCCCACTGCTGCAAGGATCTTGAAGGAGCAGTTTTATGTGCACAACGTGTCAGTCTCTGTCTCTGTACGAGCACATACAGACTCTGTATTACAGAGGAGGAGCTAATTCAAAATCAAAAAGAGCTGATCAAATTAATGAAATGTGCACGCAAGGAACTTGGCAAATGGGTTTCAAATTTCACGTATAGCTGACCGAGCTACTTCTACAACCGAGTTTCAAGGAAAAGGATTCAATCCTACAACAAAGGTTGTTGGCATTCATTGGAATCCAGAAGAGGATATGTTATCCTACAAATTTGGCCTCAAAAAATTGCTGACTGGTGGAACAAATGCCCACACATACTTCGGGAACCACGCCTGCCACGATTTGTCGAAAACAATGGCGATCACATCGAACTGCATGGGTTCTCAGATGCCTCCATCAAGGCATATTCCGCAGTCATCTAAAATAGAGTGGTGCGAGTAGATGGCACCGTATCTGTTTCACTCATAGCAGAAAAAACCAGAGTTGCTCCGCTGAAGCAGCAATCCTTTCCGCGCCTCGATCTGTGTGGCGCTCTGCTACTGAGCAGACTAATCCTATCAGTCAAGGATTCTCTGCAACACAAGGACATCGATATACATGCATGGTGTGATTCAACCATAGTTTTAGCTTGGCTTTCAATCCACCATCGAAGCTAAAAACATTTGTAGAAATCAGGACATCAGAAATATTTGACGCGTAAACACGAAGGAGAATCCGGTAGACTGCGCCACACGAGGAGTGCTTCCTGCAGACCTTCACGATTTCGACTTATGGTGGATGGGATCTGCAAGATCCAGAAAAGCTCGCGGTAAAGTTAAGCTGTACAAAGTTTAGTACTTCCCTTTCAGATAACCCTGGTAAAGAAGAAGTCCAGTCAACCGCATTAACCATTCAGCAAAGTGACTCATTTTCACCGATCGAAGCGTTGACTCAGCGGGTCTCGTCCTGGACAAAACTGGTCCGCGTTGTATCATACGCCTTACGCTTCATCCAAAGGACCAGGGCCAATAAACCTGTAGCGCTGACAAATGGGGCAAGGCTCACATTTAAATAGATTCAGGCTGCTCAAATTATTTTTGGAAGATTGAAATCTTCTGACGGAAAACAAATCACTTCGCAGCCGGTCCCAGTTGATCAAGCTTTCACCGATTGTCTGCAAGGATGGCATCCTTCGAGTTGGTGGACGCTTGGGCAACTCGAAATTACCAGCTGACGTCAAACACCCCATATTGCTTCATAAACCGCACCGCATCACAAGGATGATTCTGGAACACGAACACACTGTAAATCTTCATCCAGGAGTGTCTGCCCTGTTTGTAATTACGCGTCAAAAATATTGGATTTTCAGTGCGCGTAACCTAATAAGGAACCTGGTACACAACTGCGTAAAGTGCCAACGTAACATCACCGAGCACCAATTCATGGCGGATCTACCAGACATTCGTATAACGGAGGCTCCAGCACTCAGGCTGCGATTACGCTGGACCATTGAGGATGCTCAAGGAAAGAAGAGGGCGCAATCCCCGAAAAACTAAATGCTACATATGTCTCTTTGTTTGCCTTGTAACATCAGCCATTCATTTGGAACTGGCCACCGACCTTAGCACAGACACATTCCTGGCATGTCTTCGACGTTTCATGTCCCATCGAGGAAAATGTTCGCTAATCTTCAGCAAGTTTCGACTTTAGTGTCAAGCTAACCGGTTGTGTTTATTTCGGAGATCCCGTTTTTCATAAAATTTGTAAAAAAATTTGATTTTTCAATATTTTTTGGTTGTTTTTGACTCTGTGTTGTGTAGCTTTTGCCGGCCTTGCCCACTCTATTGGCAGGCCGGCTGTTCCACTAACTGTTTCTTTTCTGAATTCTATAAGTTCCTGTACGACTGTTGCAATGTTGGATACCAGAACTCCAATGGGCAAGGATGTTTATTATTTCCGAGCTGCCTCTACGGCTGATGGTCGTGAAAATAAGGTAGCTCACTCGAAGGATAACGAATTACATGGAACGAAGCATTCAGTCTCTGCCAAAGAGCAAGTCTCTCGACCGCCAGTAAATACCGATGAGGTCGTTAAAGAAGCCGTATTCAACGCATCCAGGAATTCCAAGGCAATCGCCTTTGATGCTAATAGGTGCCTCTCTGACGTTTCAGATGAGTCAGCTTACGAAGGTCTAGAAATGATTAATGTAGATGACAAGTTGAATAAGCAAATAAGCCCCAAGAGGATTAGCAAGAGTGTTGCTAATGAAGAGCGTTTCACTCAGGTAAAAAGAAGGAACCTTGACCAATTCAATGGTAGTCTGCACTTCTAAAGTCGGACCAGGACCAAAAACATTCTCACGCTTCTGTTTCACCCTCTTCTAATAGAGAAAAGCCCCCATCCTCATATTTAGGAACGAATAATAGTTTTGGTATTATATCTGATAATGAAGATACAATGAACTTTTCTGGCGATACACTCTTGCCTCAAGCTGATCAGTGCTCAGCCAATGCCTCTGCCCAAACCAAGAAAAAGAAGCGAGAACCTCGTCCTCCCCTTTTTTTATTAAGAGGTGTCACGGATTTTAAGCAACTGATAGGATTACTATCTCCCGTGACTACTGGCTTTCGCCTTAAGACGACTGGACGATCCTCCTGTAGAATTACTGTGGATGATGGCAGTATATACCATGTAGTCCAGAAGCTATTCAAGGACAATGGGATTCCATACAGCACCTTTCAATTCAAAAACGAGAGAGCTTTCCGAATTGTCATTAAGGACCTTAACGCTTCAACTGAGTTTGATGAAGTCATTTTCAGACTCAAAGAATTGGGGCACAGCCCTCGGAATGTATATAACCCACCTGGTGGAAATGGCAAGGCCAAACGAGACATATTCTTTGTTGAATTAGAACCAGCTAAAAACAACAAAGATTTTTATAACATTCGAGTAATTGATTATCAAGTGGTTACTATAAAACCACAGATTCAAAGAAAGGGCCCTTTAAAGTGTTTCAATTGTCAATCATTTAATCATTCGAAAAACGTTTGCTTGTTGTCACCTAAATGTGCTAGGTGCGCTGGCGACCATGACACCAAGGACAAGGATAAATGCCTAGCATTGAAAGAGGATCAGTTTAAGAGCATCAACTGTGGCTCAAATCATAGTGCTTCTTCCCGCAGTTGTCCTGTCTATCTAGAACAGTGTGAGAAACGTAAGTCCAATAGCACTTCAGAACGTCAACGTTCTCAAAAGCAAACTGTTGCTGCTCCGCTCCCAAGCCAGAATGCTTGGTTTCCTTTGCGTCCTCCTGTTTCCTCAAGTCAGCCATTGACGTCATTAAATTCATTTAAAAATTTATTGCGTCCGCTAAGTCAGCCTAATTTTGAAAATACTACTAAGGCCTCTGTGGTAGAACAACCTGCTCAGGACAGACTCTTGGAATTTATTAATAACTTACAAAAGCAGCAAGAGGCTGCTGTAAATACCCAAGCGGCGGCAATTTTAAAACTACTACTATTACTAAACTAAATGATGTCAGTCATGACGACGACTCTGCAAATGCTACAGAGCGTGATGTCCAAGCACGCCATTAAGTCAACGCGCCGCAATGACTAACTACGGATTAAATATCATTATATGGAACGCTAACAATTTAGTTAGCAAATCCTTGGAGGTTGAGCACTTCCTCCAGGAACGTAACATTGCCATTTTGTTAATCTCAGAGACTCATTTTACCAGCCGTACTTTATTTTGAATCCATGGATATGCTGTGCACTGCGCCAACCACCCTGATGATAGAAATCGGGTTGGTGCTGCTATCATTATTAAATCGTTCCTGGACTATCTAATAATTATTAGAATCAAAGAAAATGAAATTATTAAAAGAATATGTGTATTTATTTATCTATATATGTGTGTCTTTGTATGGCCATACTAAGTGAAATTTATGAAATAAAGATTTTTAATCTATCCTTATGAACTGTTGGTTTCTTATGTTTATTATTTGTTATTACTATGTTATCTCTATCTCCTATTTCCGTTAGGGGAGAGTAGGGTAATGTGACGAACGATTCGTTTTTTTAATGTAACTTTTCTAAAAATCAATATTCAAATATTCAAATATTCAAATCAAAAGAAAAAAACACAAAGTACCAAAAACTGTTGATAAAGATCTCATGTATACGTGCATATACTTACCTGATTTTATTTTCCACTCATCTTCGCTTTGGCACTGCTGAAACACAAGTAAATTGAATAGGTTTGCTAGTTTGCGCACCACATTTTCAGCGAAAATTACCTCACGAACAAATTACGGGACTTCTTATTAATATTACTGTAAAAACATTGTTGACACGATAAGGGGAGACGACTACATTTATTTGGAATTTTTGTCATGACGTCATATATGAGATTCGACGAGTTACCCTACTCTGTCCTACTATTTACGGACCTGTATATTTAGGATCTAACTTATGACGTGTCTCGTTTTTTAATAAAACTTGGTCACCTACTGATATATCTAGCTGCTAGCTTTTCGACGCTAACGTACGCTGTCAAGCTGAAAAACGTCACGCACACAGTCAAATTCGTGCATGCTCGCACTCTCACAAACGTAATGCGTTCTTTCATTGTATGTGGGCTGCTTCTGCTGGCCACCACTGATCTATATCCTTTACTTTATGATCGTATAGTAGTTTATTTCTATTCTTATTTGCTTCTAACATAACTCTAGCTCTTTTATAGGCTACTTCTAATCTATACTTACTCTCCTTAGCATAGTCATATATATTATATAGTGCTTCTACACTATCTATGCTATTAAATTAAATTACTTGTTTTACCGAATACTAGATCATATGGACACTGAGTATGTGCCATATAGGGTGTCGTGTTGAAACAAAAGACAAAATATTGAAGCCATACGTCCCAATCAGTTTTATCAACCGATATGTAAGATCGTATGTACTCATTGAAAGTTCTATGACTTCTTTCTATTGTTCCAACTGTCTGGTGGTGGTGTGCTGTGGATGTAATATTTTCAATATTTAAATATTTGCACAAATCGTCTATAATTGAATTCTTATATTCTGTTCCCATGTCCGTAATGAACGTCTTCATTGAACCGTACTTCAGGATAAAAGATTCAAATATTGCTTTAGCGACAGTATTAGCATTTTTATTCGGAACAGGTATGGCAACTAAATACTTAGTTAAATCACATATTAAAGTGACTGCATACTCGTTGCCATTTTCTGATTTTGGTAGTGGACCAATAGTGTCCACTATCACTCTGTCAAAAGCATTGCCGTTCCAACTAAACCAAATAAACCCAAATAAAACTCAAGACAAATATAATCTAAATACAAACAAGACTATTCATTGAACTTGGAAATCATGGAGCAAATTGGAACTACAGAATAATTATATTTCATGGCGACCGTGACTAGAGTCACAAGGAGCAGCGGATCGGAAAGATCGTGGCAATAATACAAGGAGGATATACAAAAAAAAATCACGTCTGAGTTAGTAGAGTGGAGGTCAGAAAAATAAAATTAACAAAAGAATAGCCTGCATAAAGTGCTGCAAAAACTTTATAATGAGCTTGAATTTTTAAGGTTAACCCTCCAAAATAGAGTACCACAAGGAACAAAGCACTCAGCAAACAAAATACAAGTTATAAATCAAAAACTAATAACGAAACCAAATATTCCCAAGCCACTGCCGAAACGACCACAAGTCTGCCCGACCGACTGCCCAGGACCTCTCAACTCTGCGGCATGCAATTCCGCATGCAGGAAGCCGAAGACCAGTGCGAAGACCAGCACCGATACCGCCTGAGACCATAGGCCCAGGACAGCAGCAGCAGATATCAAGCGTGGGAGGCACGACCGCCACCTGCGCCTTCGAGGGAGCGTCAGCGTAGCCAAACCGGCGACGACCAGCTGACGTAGAAGGAAGAAAGAGAAACCAACCAAGCTGGAAACAAAATTTTTTTTACCCATGCACTGTGTTGCATAATTTTTTTTGATTGCACTACGATGCATATTTATACCCGTTACTCGTAGAGTAAAAGGGTATATTGTATTCGTGCAAGAGTATGTAACAGCTAGAAGGAAGCGTTTCCGACCCCATAAAGTATATATATTCTTGATCAGGATCACTAGCCGAGTCGATATAGCCATGTCCGTCTGTCTGTCCGTATGAACGCTGAGATCTCGGAAACTACAAAAGCGAGAAAATTGGCATTTTGCATTCAGATTCTAGGAGTTCCTACGCAGCGCAAGTTTATTTCAAAAAGGTGCCACACCCCCTCTAACGCCCACAATAGCTAATATACCATTTTAAAAATTTAAATATTTCGGAAAAGTAGGAATGCAGTTTTGTTGTGTTTATCAATACCTATCGAAATGTAGAAGAAATTTTTTAAATCGGACCATTCGTTAAAAAGTTAGGCCTGATCAAAGTTTTATCTCCATCTCCCTCGCACTCCCTTTAGCTGAGTTACGTTTATTAGATAGTCGGGACACCAACCCGACTACAGCGTTCGCACTCCCTTTAGCTGAGTGACGGGTATTAGATAGTCGGGACACCAACCCGACTATAGCATTCTCTCTTGTTTTTTTTATATAATATAATAATATAAATGCGCAGTAATGCGATAAGTAAATTTTCAATAGAAGATCATAATAATTTTAATAAAACACTTTATACACATAAAATAAAAGTATATGCAAAACCCACCAAAATGACTTTGTACATAAAAACAGTGGATTCCACTGACAACGTCATCAACAAGGTAGAATCTAGCAACATCGATCTATATTGGGTACATATACTCTTGATAACACAGGAACACAAAATTAAACTTTGTGAAATTTCCACGAACCATTTCAAGTTTTCCATGATATTTGGGTGCTCCTGAGTAAAAGTCCCATACAAAATTATTTTCCATCACCTACAGGTTCCGCGGTATAGCTAAGAATACAAAAAACCGATGTTTGCCGACATTTTGAATTACGTTGCCTATATAATTGGACTTACCTTTATTATTTTCGCTAGAACTTACTCTCAATACATCACGGCACTACTAAAAAATAGTCCCCATCGTGAACCATTGCCCATGTCTTTGGAATTCGACGCCGAAGTTGAAAATCCCAAAATTTTAAAGATGGAAAATGATGGAAAAACAATTCTGAGAATTAAATCTTAAATGGAACTAATTTTAACTATTCATTGAATCTATTGTTCATTGTATGCTTTAATTTCGGTTTAAAGCGTTTTCATGAGGCCATTTTATTGGATTTATTAAACGAATAAAACCGCTTTTTTTATTTTATTATCTACTCCTATGTGCTGTCAAATTTTGAATAAGTCATGGCAACCTCTAGAACTAAAATTTTAAAAACGTTCACTGAACCTACATAGAGAAACATACATGTTTACTCGCATTCTATAGGATGCCTTGACTTATTTGAAATTTGACAGCACATAGGAGTAGATAATAAAATAAAAAAAGCGGTTTTATTCGTTTAATAAATCCAATAAAATGTCCTCATGAAAACGCTTTCAACCGAAATTAAAGCATACAATGAACAATAGATTCAACGAATAGTTAAAATTAGTTCCATTTAAGATTTAATTCTCAGAATTGTTTTTCCATTAGAAAAATCTCTACAATTTTGGGATTTTTAACTTTGGCGTCGAATTCCAAAGACATGGGCAATGGTTCACAATGGGCACTATTTTTTAGTAGTGCCGTGATATATTGAGAGTAAGTCTTAGCGAAAATAATAAAGGTAAGTCCAATTATATAGGCCACGTAATTCAAAATGTCGGCAAACATCGGTTTTTTGTATTCTTAGCTATACCGCGGAACCTGTAGGTGATGGAAAATAATTTTGTATGGGACTTTTACTCAGGAGCACCCAAATATCATGGAAAACTTGAAATGGTTCGTGGAAATTTCACAAAGTTTAATTTTGTGTTCCTGTGTTACCGAGACCAAAATAAAAATTTCATTTCGAACCGATTACCGTATTGCTGGTACCAGTACGGTTTTGTAAATCTGTTATTTTTGGCGCCATTCTACGCGTTTTTTTGAAGAAGCTAATAACCCTACTCCTTTGTTAGAAATAAAAAAATTAAAAATAAAGTTTTTGTTCCAATTAAAACTCATATAAATCATTTCAAAGTATTAATTAAAATTTTGTTTAACTGTACCGGTACGTACCGGTACCAGAACCGGAACCAAAACATCAAGACCAAAATATAACCGTTTACCGAACAAGCAGATTCGGTATAGGACCAGTACCGGAACCGAAATAAGATTCGGTTTGATTTTCGACTTTTTCCTAGAAAGTTGCGACCCATACCAATCGACAGGTAATTGATTTACTATTACAAATATGTAACCCTTTTTCAAATCAAAAAATTTTTGTAAAAGATATGCCCTTTCAAAGTTGAACAATTATTCACTTAAAAAAAACACTCTGTTTTTAGGTAATTTTTCGCACTTCCGGGGGTTTTTCTTAAAAACTAGGCATCGAATCGCTTTGCTTCTTTTTTCCACGGATTGGTGTGTTAGTTAAGAGTAAAAAAAAGTAAAACATATTGCAGTTTGCCATCCGCATCTCTTAGTTATGCGTTATTTGCGAAACGTCCACTTTTTCCATATTTTTCAACTTTGATGGAAAATAAAAAAAAACTATTTAATACTATTTTTTTATACTTCCGTAAAACGTTATTTGGACTTTCTTCTTGATATTACGAAAGTTGTAGCTGCGTCCGCCTGCGTCCGCGGTTTTAAGAGCCAAAAAAGGGAAAAAAGTCATGGTCCCAAAAATTGCAAATGGCGCAACCTTGTGAAAGATTTGTCCAAAACATGGTTTTAAAGTCCTGAAAATTTGATATGATGTTCAACAGCTCGATATAAGAAACATTAGTTCTACCACTTTTGGAAAAACCCGCTAGTTTAGCGGGAAAACAGCTATAAATAAAAGTATTAAAAGTATTGAAAAGTATTTTAAAATGCTTTAAGCGCCTCCTATATGTAATATGTGTTAATGTAATATTTAAAAATATAGCTTTTTAGCTTTTTTTATTTTTTTCAAAAACGGCCCTAACGATTTCCTTTTAAACTTTAAACAGTATAGCCCTTGAGATTCCTTAAATTTTGGTATATATCATGTTACTGTAAAAAATCACGTTTAAAAGTTATTCAGAAACGAAAATAGCCACTTTTGCCAGCTCAAAACAATTTACGCTGCCTAAGCATTGAATTTAGGATGTGCGGATCCAAACTGCATTTTAGGGTCATGGAACCACAACCTTGTCACAGAGTTAGAATCTAGTAATTATAGTCCAGAAATGTTAAGTCTATTGGATTTACCAAGTTTACCAAATTGTGACCATTATTTCAAAAAACATGAAATATAAAATTTTTTTTTTTTTTAAAACTTTAATTTATTTATTTTTTGTTTTTTTAGTTTTTAAAAATTAAAACATAAAAAAATAAACTAAACAAAACAACATTTAAAAAAAAAAATTTTTTTTTTAAAACCCCAATTTTTTTTTTTTTAATAATTT
>JBAMCJ010006609.1:0-23714 GCA_037075205.1 Drosophila prostipennis | reverse complement strand
AAATAAAAAAATAATAAATACAAAAGATCTAATATCATATTTTGTGACGAAAAATAATTTTACATTCGAAAATATAAAAACTCTTTCTAAAATTTACTTTTTCGGCACTCTACAATAGAAAATGTTCGTGTGGGTAAAATCTTATAAATTTGTCTGAAGCGGGCCGAATGAGTAAATTTTAGAAAGTGTTTTTATATTTTCGAATGTAAAATTATTTTTCGTCACAAAATATGATATCAGATCTTTTGTATGTTGAAGGTGCGGTCGTCACTATTTTTTTACCTCGTTAAGAGGTGTTTTTGTTTGATAACAAATACAGCCACTACTGGAATACTGCAATTCGGGAACCAGACCGTCAGTTTGCTTAACAGTCATCAATCTGCCGACGCAGCGAATATAGCTGACACCACAATTCGGAAATAGAGCAATAACTTGATTAGCACTGCATATAGCACGTTGACCCACTGCGAGCTATAAATAATAGCTTTAAGTTCAATTTCCCTTTTACATATTTTGTTAACGTAAACACTTTGTACCTATAAATACCGTTAAGTTTGTTCAATAAAATCAGTATCAATCTCAGAATACCACTGACTTGTACTCATTCAGCATCGCAATCAACAGAGGCTGTCGCTGTGTCTTCAGATCCTCATTTTGCGCAACACTCCCCGACGTCCACCTAGTTACTAGTGCTGGGTGCGATACCTAACCAGTAGACAGTTTATGTGCTCTATACTACCCAACCCCCGATACATAAAATATTAAAATAAAATAAATGCCGTTAAGTTTGTTCAATAAAATCAGTATCAATCTCAGAATACCACTGACTTGTACTCATTCACCATCGCAATCAACAGAGGCTGTCGCTGTGTCTTCAGATCCTCATTTTGCGCAACACTCCCCGACGTCCACCTAGTTACTAGTGCTGGGTGCGATACCTAACCAGTAGACAGTTTATGTGCTCTATACTACCCAACCCCCGATACATAAAATATTAAAATAAAATAAATGCCGTTAAGTTTGTTCAATAAAATCAGTATCAATCTCAGAATACCACTGACTTGTACTCATTCACCATCGCAATCAACAGAGGCTGTCGCTGTGTCTTCAGATCCTCATTTTGCGCAACACTCCCCGACGTCCACCTAGTTACTAGTGCTGGGTGCGACACCTAACCAGTTTATGTGCTGTATACTACCCAACCCCCGATACATAAAATATTAAAATAAAATAAGTGCCGTTAAGTTTGTTCAATAAAATCAGTATCAATCTCAGAATACCACTGACTTGTACTCATTCACCATCGCAATCAACAGAGGCTGTCGCTGTGTCTTCAGATCCTCATTTTGCGCAACACTCCCCGACGTCCACCTAGTTACTAGTGCTGGGTGCGACACCTAACCAGTAGACAGTTTATGTGCTGTATACTACCCAACCTCCGATACAGATATCCTGTGACCAGGCGAAGTAACGCCACTCACACTAAGGATCCACCATTTGCAGCACGTCGCATGATCGTCGTCCATTTGGTAGGCTAACGTATTAACAGTGAGCATTTTCGGCATATTTTGCTTTTTTACTTCCGAAAAGGAAAAAAAGCTGTCGAAGCTCGCGAAAAATTGTGCGAAGTGTATGGTAAAGATGCCATTAGTGATCGCCAATGTCAGCGCTGGTTTGCCAAATTCAGGCTTGGAGATTTTGGAGTTAAAGACGCCCCACGTTCTGGTCGACCATCGGCCGTTTTTGACGAACAAATTCAGGCTTTGCTGGATGAAAACCGGCGTTATTCAACGCGGGAGATGTCAGAGAAGCTCAGTGTGTCGCATACAACGGTTGAAAACCATTTGAAGAAACTTGGCTACGTAAGCAAGCTCGATGTTTGGGTTCCGCATAACTTAAAGGAAATTCACCTAACTAAGCGTATCAATATCTGCTATTCTCTGCTGCAACGGATTAAAAACGATCCTTTTCTGAAGCGGATCATTACTGGCGACGAAAAGTGGGTTGTTTACAATAATGTCCAACGAAAAAGATCATGGAGCAAGAAAGATGAGCCAGCCCAAGCCATATCAAAGGCCGATATCCATCAGAGGAAAGTTATACTGTCTGTTTGGTGGAATTGGAAGGGTGTAGTGCACTTTGAGCTGCTGGGACGGAATGAAACCATCAATTCAGATGTTTACTGTCGCCAGCTATCCAATTTGGCGGAAAAAATTAAAGAAATTAGCTAATCGCAAGGGTATAGTCTTTAACCATGACAACGCTAGGCCCCACACATCTTTGGTCACTCGGCAAAAATTAACGGACCTAAATTGGGAAGTGCTACCACATCCACCTTATAGTTCGGACTTAGCACCTTCAGATTACCATTTGTTTCGCTCTCTTCAAAACTCTTTGAATGGTAAAAACTTTGATTCAGATGAGGCTGTCGAAAACCATTTGTCTCGATTCTTTGCTGGAAAATACCAAAAGTTCTTCGAGCGCGGAATTATGCAGCTGCCCGAGAGATGGTCATTAGTGGTCGAACAAAACGGCCAATACATAATTGATTAATTATAAGTCCTGATATAAATAAATCATCTTTGAAAATATTGAAAAAAACGATATGACTTTCTTGCCAACCCAATATGTATGTGGAATATGTAATATGTATATATATGTATAATATATGGAATAAATATATATATAATAAATGGAGTATATATGTAATCAATATGGCGGAACATTTTTATTTAAAATTTGGACGGCAGGTATGTGTTGTAAATTTTCGATTTATTGTGGACTGTATTTGGATTTGGATTTTTGAATAATATATGCAAATATTTGTCACAGCGGATATACAATAAAAAATCAATATCAAAAATATTTGTGGGCCTAAATTGGCGGAACACTTAATTTTTCGGTTTCCTTTTTGTGGGAAATTAATTTGAATTTAATTTTCACTGCTCACTGACCTTTTTTTCTCACTGTACGCTTGACTTTTTATTTTCACACTTTTATTTGGATTAATATTTGTATACCCGTTACTCGTAGAGTAAAAGGGTATATTGTATTCGTGCAAAAGTATGTAACAGGGAGAAGGAAGCGTTTCCGACCCTATAAAGTATATATATTCTTGGTCAGGGTCACTAGCCGAGTCGATATAGCCATGTCCGTCTGTCCGTCTGTCTGTCCATATGAACGCTGAGATCTCGGAAACTATAAAAGCTAGAGGATTGGCATTTGGCATGAAGATTCTTGGAGTTCCTACGCAGCGCAAGTTTATTTCAAGAAGGTGCCACGCCCCCTCTAACGCCCACAATACTTAATATACGATTTTTAAAATTTTAATATTTCGGAAAAGTAAAAATGCAGTTTTGTTGTCGGACCATTCGTTAAAAAGTAATTGCTGATCAAAGTTTATATCTCCATCTCCCTCGCACTCCCTTTAGCCGAGTGACGGTTATTAGATAGTCGGGACACCAACCCGACTATAGCGTTCTCTCTTGTTTAATTTCTTGATTTGATGTTGAATGTATTTTTTACTGGATGTACGGCCAAATGCGAATATAAAACTTGTCCATCAATATGCACACGAAAAGGAAAATGGAAAATAGGCAATATGGCCGCACGTTGAAAGAGACGAAGAAATAAAAGACGGAATTGGACTTGTAATTTACTAACTGCCGTTGTCGGATTAAATCGGACTTGGATTTTAGACAAATCGTACAGAAAGTCCAACGAATAATGTTTTCGGATGGCTGACTGTCGACCGGCAGTTAATACAAATTAATAAATTGGCACTTATCCGGCTCGAAGGACCAAAGAATGTACGTGGGGGGCGTCGCAAAATATTCCTCAAAATAGAAGGCAGCTTCTGATCGGTGCGGCTGGGGCAATTAGCCGGTGTCAAGCTGTGGGGAGAAAATAGAGAACACACTCGGCGATCGCGATGTGGAAGAAAACAAGAAAGGAAGCTAGCTTCAGTCAGCCGAAGCTTATATACCCTTGCAGTTAATACCTATTAATCACAAATTTTCCGATCGTTCCTATGGCAGCTATATGATATAATAGTTCGAAATTGATCAAATTAAAATCGAAATTCGAAAGCATTTAAAAAGAGTAATATCCCAGAGTGGAAGAGAATAAGATTAAAACCAACGAAGCAATAATTTATTTCCTATTATATTCCAATTAACTTTCCGATCGTTCCTATGGCAGCTATATGATATAGTTGTCCGATTTTGAAAAAATTATATTCGAAATTCAGAATTAGATAAAAAATGGCATTTCCAAAAGTAGGAGGTTCTAGGTTCAAAAACACCCAAGATATAATTATTTTACATTTTTTTCCCCGATTATTCCTATGGGAGCTATATGATATAGTTGTCCGATCCGGCTTATATACTACCTGCAACAGAAAGAAGTCTTTTGGGAAAGTTTAAGCCCGATAGCCTTAAAACTGAGAGACTAGTTTGCGTAGAAACAGACGGACAGACGGACGGACAGACGGGCATGGCTAGATCGACTCGTCTAGTCATGCTGATCAAGAATATATATACTTTATAGGGTCGGAAACGTCTCCTTCACTGCGTTGCAAACTTCTGACTGAAATCATAATACCCTCTGCAAGGGTATAAAAATTGTAAAAGATATGCCCTTCAAAGTTGAACAATTTTTCACTTAAACAAGAAAGGAAGCTAGCTTCGGCCAGCCGAAGCTTATATACCCTTGCAGATAATTGCTATTAATCACTAATTTTCCGATCGTTCCTATGGCAGCTATATGATATAGTCGTCCGATTTTGAAAAAATTTTATTCGAAATTCAGAATTAGATAAAAAATGTCATTTCCAAAAGTAGTAGGTTATAGGTTCAAAAACACCCAAGATATAATTTTTTTTACATTTTTTTCCCCGATTATTCCTATGGGAGCTATAGGATATAGTTGTCCGATCCGGCCGGTTCCGACTTATATACTACATGCAATAGAAAGAAGACTTTTGGGAAAGTTTCATCCCGATAGCTTAAAAACTGAGAGACTAGTTTGCGTAGAAACGGACGGACAGACGGACAGACGGACATGGCTAGATCGACTCGTCAAGTGATGCTGATCAAGAATATATATACTTTATGGGGTCGGAAACGTCTCCTTCACTGCGTTGCAAACTTCTGACTGAAATCTGCAAGGGTATAAAAACAAGAGAGAACGCTAAAGCCGGGTTGGTGTCCCGAGTATCTAAATACCCGTCACTCGGCTAAAGGGAGTGCGAAGGAGATGAATATATAAACTTTGACCAGGCATAACTTTTTAACGAATGGTCCGATCGATAGGTATAACTAAACACAACAGAATTGCATTTATACTTATCAAAAATCTTTAAAAATGTGGGCGCCAGACACATTTTAGTTTCGTTTGTGGGCGACTATGGGCGATTGTGGGCGTTAGAGGGGGCGTGGCGGTCGGCTGAAATAAACTTGCGCTGCGTAAGAAGCCCAAGAATATGTGTTGGTAATCCCAATATTCTAGCTTTTGTAGTTTCCAAGATCTCAGCGTTCATCCGAACGGACAGACGGACAGACGGACATGGCTATATCGACTCGGCTAGTGACCCTGATCAAGAATATATATAGGGGAGAGGTTTGTAGGTTGGAGAGGTTTGTAGGTTGGGACGGTCTGTAAGTTGAGACACTCAATTTTCTCAAAACTTTTCCACTAAAAAAAAATGTTTTTATTTTTTTTTTGGTAGTCCTTTTTAGTGACAAAACTTTTGGGGAAAACATTATAAGCCAGGCTCTAGCCAGATTTAAGCTGAGAGAGTCGTGTACAATTTTTCACCAAAAAAGTTTTTGTCCACTTTTTTCAAAATTCCATTAAAAATTAATAACGTGCTTAAATTAACTTGGTAAGAGATTTAAAACATTAGTAATTTAAGGGGGGACATCTAGGTAGAATTTTTAAAAAATCGGAAATTTTTTTTTTCGCTTAAAAAATGCTTTAGGGTCTTAAAAATAACATACCAAAAGATAGAGTCCGGCAAAAGTGTCTAAGTGTCGAAATTTTCCATTCTGCGGCGATGCCTCACATGTATATCCCGGGCACCTTAAAACTTTAAACGCGTTTTTCTCGAAACCACTTTTTTTGAGGCGGCCGGACACATAACTCGAACAAATCTTAACCGATCGATCTCAATTTTTGACAGTATATTCAAAATACCTATGTCTATCGACGGACGTAGGATTTTTTTTTTATTTTGCTTACTTTTTTTTTTATTAATAATTTTGTGACGTTTTTTATTCGAAAAATGCTACTTTTTTTTCAATCACTCACCATTTTTTAAAAAATCAAAATATCGAAGAAATCCTACGTCCGTCGATAGCTGTTGAGGTATAGAAACTAACCAAATTTTTTTTTTTTTTTAGATCAAAAATTAAGGACGTTAGGTGTCCGGCCATGGACCCCCTTTAACAAAAAAGGGCCTACGAAGAAATGCTCCACAGCCGCCATTTTGTTATCGATTTATTAGAAAAAAATTTTATTTTGTACTTTGGACCTAATATAATAAAACGTAGTTTACAAATTTTCGATTGGCTTCTTCATTTGGCCAAAAAAAAATCCAGAAAATCCGCTTTTTTTTCCCCAGTTACCTAGATGTCCCCCCTTAACTGTTAACAAATTAAAAAAAGAATCAGCTTAATGTGACAGTCAGAAAAAAAGTTATTAATTTTTTCCCGAAACATCCCATTTTGTGTAAGTTGAGACACCCGTTTTTCATACAAAAAGGCCTTAGCCCGACAGAGGTCGCTTTCTGCCTAGTACATTTCTTTGATATTAGGGGAAAAGTGAATGTTCAATGAGCCTTTTGGTTTTAATTGTTATTTGGTCTAAGTTCTTAAAAAATGGATGGGAAATAATTTAAGACGAACTAAAATTGATTAAATTAACATAAATAAATAGTTTTTAAAAGTTTGGAGTACTTTTGGTGTGAGTATTATTGACTTTTAAAAGTGTCCCAACTTACAGACCTCTTTTTCAAAATGTCGTTTTTTAACACTTTTCAAAAAAATGTATTTTTTAGTTTTCCCGTTCTGTCCGCCTGTCCGTCTGTATGTCTGTTTCAATACCGTTTGCGAGCTCAGTTTAAAAGCTAGCGACTTAAAACTTTCACAGTCGTCCTAAAACATGTGTACGCACATCAAGTTTGAAAACCGACCCGATCGGACGTCTATATCCTATAGCTCTAACAGGAACAATCGGATATAGCTTTCAAAAAATGAAGATATTTCGCTCACTGTAAGAGCTATTGACAAGAATCTTTCCAAATCGTATTTTTTTGTGCGTACCTTGAATAGGGTAAAAGCGCGTGCCGATCGGACGTCTATATCCTATAGCTCCCATAGGAACAATAGGGTGAAATCGGTCAAGATTTTACGTTTTTCATGATATTTCGCGCAGAATATAAGCTATTGACATGAAACTTTCCAAATCCAATTATTTTATGCATACCTTGATTAGGGTAAAAGCGCGTACCGATCGGACGTCTATATCCTATAGCTCCCATAGGAACACAAGGGTGAAAAATTTTAAAATTTTATTTTTTTCAATTATAAAATATTTGGTTGTTATTCGTGAAATCTTCAAGGGTATTAAAACTTCGGCTTGCCGAAGTTAGCTTCCGTCCTCGTTTTATGTATACTTTCCTAAAACGTTATTTGGACTTTCTTCTTGATATTAGGAAAGTTGTAGCTGCGTCCGCGGTTTGTCGATCACCGGTAAAATCATGACCTGTTTTCAAAAAATTCGTTAATATATTCTTTTTTTAAAGAAATATAGGTTTTTTTGTATTTTATTAAATGTTTTGACTGACAATTAGTTGGATTTAAAGAAGACATATCCTATTGTTTGTCCTGTGAATGCTTAACAAAGAAGGATTCAAAATAACTATTTTTTTTTATTTATTTCTGATGTTTTATCTTCTAAGTGGTAATTGCCCAGACATATATACATATATATGTGCAAGCTGGCGTACTTAGTTTTTGTGGGCAGACGTCGCACAGTGGCGTCTTTTCACGTTTTCTAAAAAACAACACAAATTTTTAATTATTTTGAATTTTTTTTATAAAAAGTGAAAAAGCGCCACTGTGCGACGTGTGCTAACAAAAACTAAGTACGCCATTTGGAGCAACAATCAAAAATTTAATGTTTTCGGATTGGATTTGTGCAAAACTGGGCAATTACCACTTAGAAGATAAAACATCAGAAATAAATAAAAAAAAATAGTTATTTTGAATCCTTCTTTGTTAAGCATTCACAGGACAAACAATAGGATATGTCTTCTTTAAATCCAACTAATTGTCAGTCAAAACATTTAATAAAATACAAAAAAAACCTATATTTCTTTAAAAAAAGAATATATTAACGGATTTTTTGAAAACAGGTCATGATTTTACCGGTGATCGACAAACCGCGGACGCAGCTACAACTTTCCTAATATCAAGAAGAAAGTCCAAATAACGTTTTAGGAAAGTATACATAAAACGAGGACGGAAGCTAACTTCGGCAAGCCGAAGTTTTAATACCCTTGAAGATTTCACGAATAACAACCAAATATTTTATAATTGAAAAAAATAAAATTTTAAAATTTTTCACCCTTGTGTTCCTATGGGAGCTATAGGATATAGACGTCCGATCGGTACGCGCTTTTACCCTAATCAAGGTATGCATAAAATAATTC
Organism: Drosophila prostipennis; assembly: GCA_037075205.1. Lineage (NCBI taxonomy): Eukaryota > Metazoa > Arthropoda > Insecta > Diptera > Drosophilidae > Drosophila > Drosophila prostipennis. The sequence goes on along the minus strand of JBAMCJ010006609.1, from coordinate 15,001 downwards.
GATTTGGAAAGTTTCATGTCAATAGCTTATATTCTGCGCGAAATATCATGAAAAACGTAAAATCTTGACCGATTTCACCCTATTGTTCCTATGGGAGCTATAGGATATAGACGTCCGATCGGCACGCGCTTTTACCCTATTCAAGGTACGCACAAAAAAATACGATTTGGAAAGATTCTTGTCAATAGCTCTTACAGTGAGCGAAATATCTTCATTTTTTGAAAGCTATATCCGATTGTTCCTGTTAGAGCTATAGGATATAGACGTCCGATCGGGTCGGTTTTCAAACTTGATCTGCGTACACATGTTTTAGGACGACTGTGAAAGTTTTAAGTCGCTAGCTTTTAAACTGAGCTCGCAAACGGTATTGAAACAGACATACAGACGGACAGGCGGACAGAACGGGAAAACTAAAAAAATAAATTTTTTTGAAAAGTGTTAAAAAAACGACATTTTGAAAAAGAGGTCTGTAAGTTGGGACACTTTTAAAAGTCAATAATACTCACACCAAAAGTACTCCAAACTTTTAAAAACTATTTATTTATGTTAATTTAATCAATTTTAGTTCGTCTTAAATTATTTCCCATCCATTTTTTAAGAACTTAGACCAAATAACAATTAAAACCAAAAGGCTCATTGAACATTCACTTTTCCCCTAATATCAAAGAAATGTACTAGGCAGAAATCAAAAATCAGCTGCGAACACCACCCCAGAGTCCGGATCTGAACCCAATCGAACATTTGTGGGATCTCCTTGAGAGAAAAATCCGAAAGCACACCATCACATCAAAAAAAATGCTCAAGGATGTATATATGGAGGAATGGGGCAAAATCACTCCGGAGGAGACCAAAAAACTGGTCGACTCCATGCCGAAACGTCTTACCGAGGTACTCCAGAGGAAAGGATACCCTACAAGTTACTAAAAAGGATCTTCTTTTAGTTTTACTAAACTGTACGCAGACTTTTGCGCGTACACTTTTTCATAGTGTTAAGTTTAAAATTAAAAATTATATATAACCCCCTGTTGAATATTTCTAAAAAACTACGTCAATGAAGACAATAAACTATAGTTTTGTTTAAAAAAAGAATGAATAAAATACATGCATAAATGGCCGAACAATGAATGTTCAAAGTTTGATTTTGAAATTTTTTGGGGGTGTACGCAGAGATATGCGAGTGACTGTATGTCATTTTTCATAGCCAATTAACACATTTTCCCCGTTCATCACCCACCTTAAAGTTTCTTCGTAGCGATCTCTAGAATATTTGGCGGAGCAACAATCGAAAATTTCATTTTTTCGGATTGGATTTGTGTAAAATTGAGCAATTACCACTTAGAAGATAAAACATCAGAAATAATTAAAAATAAAGTAGTTATTTTGAATCCTTCTTTGGACAAACAAAAGGAAATCTTTAATGGTGTGGACACCTATCAAAAAATGGCCTTAGACGATTGTGGGCGTTAGCGGGGGCGTGGCACCTTTTTGAAACAAACTTGCGATGTTATTGCTGATCAAAGTTCATATCTCCATCGCCATCGCACTCCCTTTAGCCGAGTGACGGGTATTAGATAGTCGGGACACCAACCCGACTATAGCGTTCTCTCTTGTTAAACATTATAATTATCATAATATGAACAGGAAAGGAAGCTAGCATCGGCCAGCCGAAGCTTATACACCCTTGCAGATCATTCGTATTATCTTACAAAAGCATTAAATTTAGACTTACTTGCGTATATGTTACAACAATGTAAATTTTAGCTGCTTTCGTATTAATTTGGCATACATTTTTTGATCCTTCCTATGGCAGCTATATAATAAGGCCCTCTACATTTTGTTAAATTTAATTCGAAAGTTTGAAATGTTAAAGAAAAGCTATATCCCAGGAAAGAAGAAAATGTAATAAAAATTAAGACAAATATAATTTTTTCCGACCTGCAATAGGAAGAAGACTTTTGGGAAAGTTTCATTCCGATAGCTTGAAAACTAAGAGACTAGTTTATATATATATACTTCACTGTCTTGCAAACATCTGAATGAATTGATTATACCCTCTGCAAGGGTATAAAAATGTAACAAATTAATTCAATTAATAATTCAATTGATTTCGTGTCTTTTGTATTAATTCCTCTGAAAGGTCTTCTTTCTAAATATAATTTAAAAAATACTAATTTAAAAATTTTGTTCAAAATACAAAATGAAAAAATGTTAGGTTGTCAAAAAAGTCCTGCGGTATTTTTATTACATTATTTTTTTCTTTTTTTACATCGAGCTTTTAAGTGACTCAAAGCTTCTTCAAATGGTTTATAACAGCTTGATGACTTAAGACAAGCTCTTGCTACGGCTACTACTATGCCGGTTTTATCGCAATTTTCTAAGACAGGCCTTCCTTCTTTGACCACCTCTGCACCAGAACGAAAACGTTGAAACCATCGTTGTGCGGTGGAAATGGAAACTGTGAATATAAGAAGAGACAAGTTTTTTGAATGTTCGATGAAGGTTCAGAAATGGGGGATATATTTGTTAGTATTTTGTTAAAAATTTAGTATTTTTGGCGACTTTCTTTAATAGCCTCTTCCCGGCTGGGATTTTTGACGAATATGAAACTCGTGTTCCCACAGAACTCCATCCACCATCTACCATCCGATGACAGCTGACTTAAGAGCAGTTGCTGAACTCAACATTGACGAAGGGGGATTTTAACTCGGCAAAACTGGCGTAAAATTAAACTTATTGTAGAATAATATAATAAACTAGCAAGGTGGGCCGCAGCTTCGCCCGCGGAAAATAAGATTGAAAATATGTATGTATGTATGTATGTATGTATGTATGTATGTATGTATGTATGTATGTATGTATGTATGTATGTATGTATGTATGTATGTATGTATGTAGAATAGCTACATATATTGACATACCTTTACCTTTACTACTTATTTAAAATTTTAAAAATTCCCAAGATTAGCCTAAAAGCCGAGAAATCATTTTATAGAACTTTGTTTCTTAGTTTCCACAAAAACAACAGTATTATGTCCTACACTCAAAAAAAAAACTTGGTAAAATTAACCAATATATTTGTTAAACCGTTCTCAACCACAAAAATGTTCAATTCTACCAATTAAATAATTACTTTCACAACAACAAATACACACAATTCGCAAAAAAAACGTAAATATTTGTTTATAGTTACGTAACTATCCGTAAACGTAAATTTTACCAATCAAATTTTTTTTTGTGTATGCAAACTATTTAATAAAAAACAAAAACTTGCAAAAACAACCATTGTCCTTCCATCCAATCCATTCCATCGCATTCCTTTGGACTGTTTGCATAAGTTAAGTTTAAAAGTTAAGTTTTAAAATTGTTATTTTGTTTTCAGTATTTTAGTTTTCATTAATTTTTCACCCCGATTATAATTATATTATTAATAGCAGGAAGACAGGTGGAGGGGGACGCCGTGAATCAAATTGTTTAAACATTTGCATTTGTTTAAACAATATGAGGCACGTGTAATAAAGAGCGTGAGAATCAATTGGTTTGAATATTTAATGTTCTTTTAATATTATCAATGCGATTTAAATTTTAAATGACAAAAATCGGTTACAAAATGTCTTAAATCTGTTGTGGAAATGTAAATTAAATATTCTTTTAGCTGAAGGATATCAGTAATATCTTGATTTTTTGGATATACATATTTCGTGCGTGTGTGTGTACATAGCAGAGCGAATCATTGTTTATTTTTGTTTTTTACAAATCCAAAGTTTGTAGATAACTCAACATTTGAAAACAAATGAAAAGATTTGCGATATAATCGATTTTTTAACCGCGCATTTTACATTTTTTGTGACTGGTATTTTCATTTTTTCCCCTGCGCGGTCACACTTAAAATGCTACATACACACACGGCTATGCCATAAGATTATGATCATAATTTTTTTAAACCATTTTAACAACATTTATAACAGAAAAAAAATTATGCTGATTTTTCTAGATTTTTATGTCAATCCGCTCTGGTAGGAATTTACCACTGACCCATTTTTTATTCGAAGACTTTTATATAGTAGTTTAGATAGCATAAGATAATAGTTTAAAACATATCTGAGCTTTTATAACACATTCTATAACGAGTATGCATACATATTACTGACTGGGGGAGAGCCTAACCTCCCGTACCCCACACTCCGCTCTTAATACGCCTCTGTCTAGCCAATATTAATGTGTAAAATTTGTAAACAAAACCAAATTTGTAATGTTTTGGTAATTTATAGCAACTTTGGAGCTTTATAGGAGTACATAGGACACTTTTAATTAATATTTGTTAGTATTTACAAATTGCAGAACATATTCTGAGACTTCGCTGCAAACATTGATGTTTTCGTTTGCAGAACAGCTCAAATTTTGGCCCACACATAGCAACTTGTTGGCGAATGCATTTCCACTCATAACAAACTACAAATAATTCAACAATAGCCAAAAAACAATGAACTTGAGCATTATTTAATATTTTCCCGCCATTGATTTGATTTGTTCTCGTAGTCAACGTTCCATTTTTCACAGTCAAGAGGAAGAATTCAGAGTTGCACCGAAAAAACATCGCCTAACTATCGCATAAAAGAGCCCGTCAAAGTCCGTTAAAATTGGATGGCGGACTAACTGGGAAATTTTCGGAACGGCAAAACCTTACGGACCATCCGTTCAACGGATGGTAGATGGTGGATGGAGCTCTGTGGGAAGACCCTATAAGTAACGGATGATTTATATGTCAATTTTCTGTAATAGTCTATTTACACTAGGGTGGAGTTATGGAGTTATGGGGTTATTGACATAACCCTGTTTTTTTTACATAGGTTGTGTATAGGCAACTAGATGTGGGCAAAAGTGAGGTACTTTTAGGGTCTTTGGTATTTCTGAGTATTTTTTTGTATTTTTCGGTCTATTTTGTATTTATTTCCTATCGTTGAAGGTCCATCCCTAGTAAAATAAACAACAAAAACAACAAACACTAGCTGTCATTACCCGATATTTGGAGTTAACCCAGTGGAAACACATTTTTGGAGTAATCGGGTTACTGGCTTACTCGATAGGTTACCCCACATAGTGTGACTAGACTATTACGTTTCTACCGTTTTTAAAGATGCGGTAGTGTAAATGCTGGCATCATTTATTGAATATTCGACAATGATTCTAGTAGTCTAAATAAACTATAATATTAAAGTATTGGCCCCACAAAAAATTATTATACCCGTTACTCGTAGGTATATTGGGTATATTGTATTCGTGCAAAAGTATGTAACAACTAGAAGGAAGCATTTCCAACCCTATAAAGTTATACATATATTCTTGATCAGGGTCACAAGCCGAGTCCTTCTGGATGAACGCTGAGATCTCGGAAACTATATAGGCATTTTGCATGCAGATTCTAGGAGTTCCTACGCAGCGCAAGTTGGTTTCAAAAATGTGCCCCGCCCCCTCTAACGACCACAATCGCTTCACAACGATTTTAAAAATTTAATTATTTCGGAAAAGTAAAAATGAAGTTTTAGGTAGGGGAGTGTAGGGTAATGTGACGAGTCGGGGAATGAGACGAGTAGGGTAATGTGACAAACTAGTCGAATCTCACATATGTCGTCATGGCAAAAATTCCAAATAAATGTAGTCGTCTCGTCTTATCGTGTCAACAATATATTTACAGTAATATTAATAAGAAGTCCCGTAATTTGTTCGTGAGGTAGTTATACCCGTTACTCGTAGAGTAAAAGGGTATATTATATTCGTGAAAAAGTATGTAACAGGTAGAAGGAAGCTTTTCCGACCCTATAAAGTATATATATTCTTGATCAGGATCACTATCCGAGTCGATCAAGCCATGTCCGTCTGTCCGTCTGTCTGTCTGTCCGTATGAACGCTTAGATATCGGAAACTACAAGAGCTAGCATGTTGGAATTACCAACACATATTCTTGGGCTTCCTACGCAGCGCAAGTTTATTTCAGCCGAGCGCCACGCCACCTCTAACGCCCACAATCGCTCATAGTCACCCACAAACGATACTAAAATGTGTCTGGCGCTCACATTTTTAAAGATTTCGGAGAAGTATAAATGCAATTTTGTTGTGTTTAATTAGACCTATCGAAATGTAGAAGATTTTTCAAATTGGACCATTCGTTAAAAAGTTATAACCGATCAAAATTTTATATCTCCATCTCTTTCGCACTCCCTTTAGCTAAGTGACGGGTATCAGATAGCCGGGACACTCACCCGACTATAGCGTTCTCTCTTGTTTTTTTCTAAAAATGTGGTGCGCAAACTAGCAAACTTATGCAATTTACTTGTGTTTCAGCAGTGCCAGAGCATAGATGAGTGGTAAATAAAATCAGGCAAATATATGCACTTCTACATGGGATCTTTATCAACAGTTTTTGGTACCTCGCGTTTTTTTCTTTTGCGCCATTTGAGAGTGACACTGTTTTTGATCCAAGTCTACCTTGTAGGGTATCGTGATGAACTTTTTGTAGGGTATTGTGACGAACTTTTTTTATTCAAGAATTTTAATTGTTATCGTTGATTATGTGTAAAAAAAAATATAATAATACCAGATGACATTTACTGCTTCAGTTTTAATGTATTTTTTTTTTTTCTTGGACGTTGGTGCACTATGGTCAGTACAATCAAGTGGCCCTTACGACACCAAGCAATGCTTGTTATGCGCGGGGCCCTACACCGTTTTTGGCGAGTAAACGAAATCGCGGACAAAGAAGACAATTTCACAATAGACAATTAAAACAAGAGAGAACGCTATAGTCGGGTTGGTGTCCCGACTATCTAATACCCGTCACTCGGCTGCGAGGGAGATGGATATATAAAATATTTTTGATTGCATATAACTTTTTAATGAATGGTCCGATTTGAAAAATGTCTTCTAGATTTCGATAGGTATAAATATACACCACAAAATTGCAATTGTACTTCTCGGAAATCTTTAAAGGACACATTTTAAAATCGTTAGTGGGCGATTGTGGGCGTTAGAGGGGGCGTGGCGCTCGGCTGAAATAAACTTGCGCTGCGTAGGAAGCCCAAGAATATGTGTGGAAAATCTCAACCTTCTAGCTTTTTTAGTTTCCGAGATCTCAGCGTTCATACGGACAGACAGACAGACGGACAGACAGACATGGCTAGATCGACTCGGCTAGTGATCGTGATCAAGAATATATATACTTTATAGGGTCGGAAAATCTTTCTTCTCCCTTTTACATACTTTTGCACGAATACAATATACCCTTTTACTCTGCGAGTAACGGGTATAAATACATGCAGGTCAAAATACGAATAGTCAAGATACATAAAGTTAAACTAATTAGTTGCTAAGTAGGATAGTATTATTGATTTAAGCAGTCACCGACTATCTCTCATCGAGCGCAGACGTCCGTGCCTAATACCGTGTCTTATCTCTATTTTTTTCGTGGTTTTGATCTACACCCGTTATTCGCTTATAAACAGTTATTTAGCTTTTTTCACGAGCAAGTTCCGCTGATTATTAATCAAAGGTCCAAGCTCTTGTAACCATGGGCCCAGGTCCACCCAAATTAGGGGACAATCGCTTTGCATCGCTCAGCGAAAGCCCCAAGAAAAAAAAGAAAAGACCCTTTACTAAATTTCAAGAAGAGTTCCCAGAACTTCCGGAAACAACCAAAGAAAACCCTAAATTCATCATTATATCATCAAAAGACCCCAAGAAAACCATTTCGGAATATTCCTGCTTCGCAGTTTACCGTGCGTTAAATAGTATAAGCAAAGAAATCTTATCTATTTCTACCCTTCGCGATGGCAACCTCCTTATGCTGGTGAAAACCAAAAATGTTGCAGAAAAATTCCTAAAATCTAAAAGTCTTGCAGGCATATGCGAAATTGATTGCAAACTTCATCAATCCCTTAACTTTGTCAAGGGCACTATATATGCTCCCTTCCTTATAAACGTCCCCGATGACGAAATTGTGAAAGAACTGGCTGACCAAAATGTGCATTCCATATATAAATTCTCTAGGAAAATAGACGGCAAACCAAAACCTTCTGGTGTTATACTCGTAACCTTCGACCAGTACAACCTACCAATCAAACTTGACGTCTCCTGGCACACAGTCAAGGTAAGGGAGTACATTCCCAATCCTATGAGGTGCAAGGGGTGCCAATTTATTGGTCATCCAACCAAATTTTGCAAAAATTCCGCCACGTGCGAAATGTGTAATCTCCCCCCTCACAGCCCTCAACCTTGCACACGAACGCAGTGCGCAAATTGCTTAGGCGATCACCCTTCCTCCTCCCCCTCTTGCCCAAGATATATACAACAAAAAGAACTCATCAGAATTAAAACTACACGAAAATGTAGTATAAGAGAAGCTAGACTGTTTCTCAAACAACAATCTCCCATAACAACCAATCTCTCACCTAATTATGCACACGCTGTGTCAAACTCAAACTCTACACCTATTACAAACAGGAATACTGAAAAAAAGATTACTATAGAAAACAACGACAATCAATCTAAAGAGTCTGCCAACCCAGACTCTCAATCCCAACCTCTCTTAATTTCGCCATCCACAAGTAAATCTTATAAACGTTTGGAGATTACCTCTCCAAGACCCTCAACATCTAACATAATCCTACCATCAACCCCAAATACAAAATCAATTGAAGACTTAGAAAAACACAGTAGCACTAATAATTCTCTTTCGCCCACTAGGTAGGTAGAAGTGGTGAGGTCCTCTCTGAGAGCCTCCAAGTAGAGCTGAGCTCCGTTTTGATCCACACCCTCGTAAATTGTTGTCTCCGCGTTCTCTTCAGTACCAGCCTGCATCATTTAGAAAACCTAGGATTGCAGTTATCCTCTGCTTTCCTATTTCTCCCAATGATTCCAGCTGATACGCCCCGAAGTATCTCGCCCTGATATGGTTTAGTGCTGGGCAATGACACATCATGTGCTCAGGTGTCTCCTGTGTGTCTGTTTCTTTGCAGCTCCTGCAATTAGCATTGTACGGAAGCCCCATCTTCATGGCTTGCGTGCCAATGGCCCAATGGCCTGTGATGAGTGCCGTGATCCTTCTAATATCCCTTTTGCTTTTGGATATTAGTTCTCGAGTTCTCTTGCTATTGATGGTTGGCCAGCAGAGCTTTGATCTCCTGAGACCCTGCTTTTCTGACCAACTTTTACTAGCTAGTGTTTTGTAGTGTTCGTGAATCCTTGCTTGGACTGTATTAAGGGATTCAGGTAGACTAGTTGTATAGGAGTCGTCTGCCGACCCCTTTCGTGCAAGTTCATCCGCCTTTTCGTTTCCTGGTATATCATTGTGCCCTGGCACCCATGTTATCTGTACATGGTTGTTTGTTGCTAGTATGTTGAGAGCCGACTTGCAATCGGCTACTAGTGTCGAGTTGGTTCTTGCTGCTGCGAGAGATTTGATAGCCGCTTGGCTATCCGAGTATATCCGTACCTTGGTATTCCTGAGGCATTGCTGAATCGAAAGCTTGGCTGCTTCTAAAATAGCAAGTACCTCAGCCTGAAAAACTGTCGCTGATTCTGGGAGGTGGAATTTCGATTCTATCCCCCAGCTTTCAGCGAAAATTCCAGCCCCTACACCACAGTCCATCTTGGAGCCGTCAGTGTAGAGTGATACCTCATCTTGTCCGGTTACTCTGTCATTCTCCCAGTCTTCCCTCGTTTTCGCCCACTAACAGCTTGAATAGTGAACACTCACAGCTATCAGTCCCTTTAATGTACTCCGATTTTAAAGAGCGCTTTAAGCACAGCCGCTCTCTTAGATTAGAAGCAGATAAACTCTTAAACGAAATGAAATCAAATAGTAACTCTAGTAAAAACTCATCTGACTCAGATGCATCTATGGATGTTGACCCCGCGTCAGCTTCCCCTGATTCTCTTTAACCATGGTCATTAACATCTTACAATGGAACATAAAAGGAATTTTCAATAATTATCACGAATTAAAATTACTTATAGCCGAACGCTCTCCTGACGTATTATTCCTTAAGGAGACCCACTTACCACATATCTTTAAAAACTTTAGATGCCCACCGGGTTTTAAAGGGTATTTTTGGAATTTTCCCCATAATACTTCTGCAAAACAAGGCGTAGCTATACTGATAAAACAGCAAATCCCACACTCCCAAATATTGATAAATTGTATCCTTCTCTGTACTGCTATTAAACTTTAACTCACTAATCCCGTTTTTATCATAAATATGTACATTCCACCATGTCAGGGCTTTTCAAGCCCCGACATTTCCTATGCTCTAAACCAAGTATCCGGTCCTATACTATTAATAGGAGACTTTAACTCCTGGAACCCCATGTGGGGTTCGCCTCACGCTAATTCCCGTGGGAAAAAAATTGAGCGAGTTATATCGTCATTTAACCTAGTTGTCCTAAACGACGGATCTGGAACCCATCTCTCTACCCACAACACCACAACCAACATAGATATTTCACTAATCTCACCAAGACTCGCCCACCGTAGCAGTTGGTACATTTGCGATCAATTACATGGTAGCGATCATTTCCCCATATTTATTTCCTTAGCTTTCCCATTCTCCCCAGACACAACCCTACCCATCCCAAAATATAAAACCGATCTCGCTGACTGGAATAAATTCGGCAAAACCTGCACTGAACTCGAGACCAAGTAGACCGCCGGATGCCTAAACCATCAGGTCGCTCTACTCTCGAAATTCATTAGAACAGCAGCAAACTCCTCCATCCCCCAAACAAAACGGATTCCCCATAAAGCGAAAATACCATGGTGGTGCCCGGTGCTTCAACAGCTCAGGGATAAAAAGCAAAAGCTTTTCCACACATTTAAGTCCCAAATGTCTTCCACCAACCTCATAAATTACAAAAGAGCCAATGCCATTTTCAAAAAGACTGTTCTCTCTGAAAAACGAAAATGCCTCGAAAACTTCACTTCACGCATTTCTCCCCTTTCCACCACCAAGATGATTTGGTCAGACATTAATCGTCTAGTCGGCTCTCCTAAAATACGCATAAAATGCATTAAAACCACAAACGCTTTGTTAACTGACTCCAGTTGCATATCAGAAGAATTCAGGGAAGTCTGGGCCAAATACGGAGCTGATGAAAACTTTAGCAACGCTTACATAGGTCTTACAGAATCTTATCTGTCCTCCAAATACAACCCTACCCAAATATCTCCTACAGCACTAAGTCTGGACACTCCATTTAGACTGCATGAAATCGGGGCAGCTCTCCAAACAGCGGAAGGCAAATGTCCTGGCGCTGATAGAATTTCCTATCCCATCTTAAAGAAGATCCCTCCATGCCCTAAGCAAAGACTTCTTGACATTTATAACTGCATGTTATCTACTGGCAATTACCCCCATACCTGGCGATCTTCCATCGTTATTCCCATCCCAAAGCCCAATAAAAAATCCTCAGAAATTAATGGCTATCGCCCAATATCCCTAATATCCTGCCTAAGTAAAATAATTGAAAAAATGATTGCCCTCCGACTCATGTGGTTCATTAACCTCCACAAACTGATCAGCGGCAACCAAGTTGCATTCAAAAGGAACCACAGCACTATGGACGCTCTACTCAAAATTCAACAATTCGTGTCGAAAGCCATTTCGACCAGAAATCACGCCTCCATCCTGGCGACGGATTTCGAAAAGGCCTTCGATCGCGTGGGACTACATACAGTTCTCTCAAGACTCCAGCTTTGGGGCATTGGTCCAAGACTTTACAACCTGGTTAAAGCCTTTATGACGAAGAAGACCTTTAAAGTCAGAGTCAACGACAAGACCTCTGGTTCAGCGAACCTGCTAAACGGTATCCCACAAGGCTCACTCCTATCGGTAGTCCTTTTCATCATAGCTTTTGATCACATCAACCTCGTAATAGCCAAACACAAGGAAATAAACATATCTTTATACGCAGATGACGCGATAATTTACACAAAAAAAAAAACCTTACCACTGTAAAAAATATGTTTCTCAAAATTCTCCAGGACTTAGAATCCTGGGGATTATCTTCTGGCGCTTCTCTTGCCATAGAAAAATGCCACACACTTCACATTTGTCGCAAAATCCACTGTTGCTTCCCAATTTTGGAACTCAGAAATAAGACCATCGAACCAGTCATGCATTTAAAAATACTTGGCATCACGTTTGACTCTAGGTTTAGCTTTAAGGAACATTGTATTACTTTAAGAAAACAACTTGAAGTCCGGGCTAACATAATTAAATTTTTAAGTTTTCGCATATCCATCCCAACATCCTAACAAACATAACCCGTGCTCTAATCCTCTCCAAAATCGAAATCGGACTCCCAATATATGGTTGGTGTGCAGCATCACATCTAAAGAAAATTCAAGCACCCTACAACACCTCAGTTCGTAGGTCAATTAATGCATTTCCAACATCGCCAGTAAGGTGTATTCTGGCCGAAGCTGGGCTACCAAGCATTACCAACAGATTAACCGAAGCCACCAACAATCTAATACCCAGGCTTTTCACAAGCCCAAATCAATCGTTGGTAAAGGAGTTTAAAGATTCCTTCAGGAAAGCACGGACCCCCAGGGTTCCCTCAACCCTTTATAGATGCGCCAAGCATGCAGCTTTCATCGGGCTATCAGTCCCTAATCAGAGAAAAATAACTACGTCTCCTCCACCCTGGAAAGACGTATCGGAAAACATCAAAAAGGATCTCCACTTCTACACTAAAAACGACACACCAAGCTCTATTTTCCAAGCTGAATTTAGTCTTCTCAGAAGCCAACTGGGTCCAAGAAATTGGCTTTACTCGGATGGTTCTAAAACCGAATCTTCGTCTACCTTCGCAGTCGTCGACAAGGATAACGACATCATCGCGGGAGGATCCCTTCCCAACTTCAACTCGATATTTACCATTGAGGCTTTCGCAGTGCTCCAGGCCTGCGTATACGCCAACAAAGGTAAAGGGAAATTCGCCATCTGCACCGACAGCCTTTCCACCATCTCAGCGTTGGAAAATCCCTGGCAAACAGATCCCACAACAAGCCAAATACGAAATCCAAATACGTTTCCCTGAACAAATCCAAAATAACCATAGTTTGGGCCCCCAGCCACCAGGGTATTCCTGGGAACGAACAAGCGGACGCGGCTGCTCGATTTATGAGCACAGCCCCAACCGTTCAGTTCACACCCATCAATGCCGGAGACATCTCCAAGCTAATTAAAGTCACCAACAAACAAAAGATAATCACTGATTGGGAAGATTTCACCCACAGATACAAAGCGCTAAACACAGCCTGCGAAAAAACTATATTTCCAACCAACCTCAACAAACTCGAGCGCAGGATTTACACCCGCCTTCGCAGTGGACATACACAGGAAACGCATGAACACCTTCTTCAAGGATCTACTTGCCCTCCCTGCCGCTTCTGCGGAGACAGGACTTTTTCAACCGACCATCTTCTCGACAGCTGCCAGGCCTTAAAGCCCATACGCACTTCCATTTTTGGATCCGTCACCCTCCCATCTTCCCTACTCAAATCCTCCTCCAAATCAAATATTAAAAGAATTAAGGAATTTGTTAATAAAACCCACCTCCGAATATAGACATAATAATTAAACCCTAATAACCGGCCGAAGGACTTCAGTTTCCAGTGCCACTTTTTTCCCATTAAATTTAGTATTGTATATTGTATTGTATCTCCATCTATACTAGCGAGGCAGATGGAGATATAAACTTTGATGAGCCATAACTTTTTAACGAATGGTCCGATTTAAAAAATTTCTTCTACATTTCAATAGGAATTGATAAGCACAAAAAAACTGCATATTTACTTTTCCGAAATATTTAAATTTTTAAAATCGTATATTAGCTATTGTGGGCGTTAGAGGGGGTGTGGCACCTTCTTGAAACAAACTTGCGCTGCGTAGGAACTCCAAGAATCTTCATGCCAAATACCAATCCTCTAGCTTTTATAGTTTCCGAGATCTCAGCGTTCATACGGACGGACAGACAGACAAACGGACAGACAGACATGGCTAGATCGACTCGGCTAGTGATTCTGATCAAGAATATGTATACTTTATAGGGTCGGAAATGCTTTCTTCTAGCTGTTACATACTTTTGCACGAATACAATATACCCTTTTACTCTACGAGTAACGGGTATAAATATAATTTTAGAATAGAAAAATAGAATTTATTTTTATTATTTAAATTGGTAGAATAACTCTTTAAGAACGTGTCATGAAAGTTTCACGAAGAAATTCGATCTATTTTGGAACTTATACCAGGATGACGCACCCTCCTTCCTTGTACAGCAGATATATTTCATTACCTTAAATGCCTTTTTCTCGAAACCACGTTTTCCTCAGCTGCGGATCGTGTATCTCAAAAAGTAATGCCTTGATCATCATGCTGCTTTTACAAAAATGTTTGTAATAAAATTGCCCACTGTCTGAACCTACTTAATGTAGAAATTTGTCAGGGACCGAAAATAACTGTTATTTTTCATTTTTCTTACAAAAAAATCATGCACTTAGAAGAGTCCAAAAAAAATTTTAAATACACCAATATTTTTGTTAGCCATTGTAGTTTACATATCCGCAATGATTTTAATTTTTTGAGTTTTATAATAAAACTTAAAGAATAACTGTTATTTTTCAACTTTTATAATAAAGCTCAACAAATAACAGTTATTTTTTGTGTTTTATTTTTCGATTGACAGATAACACTTATTTTTGAGTTTTATAATAAAAGTTGAAAAATAACACTTATTCCTTGAGTTTTATTATAAAACTCAAAAATAAAACTTAAACTTCTTTTGTGGCTCTTCTCGGGTAGATTAAAATAAAATTGGTAATGGGTTCAACAAAATTCTTATTCGACAATTTTTTAGGATTATTTTTAAGTCGTTACGACCACGGCTATTAATTATTTTATACCATACCACAAACAATGTATGATAAATAATTATTTATTAATTA
>JBAMCJ010006595.1:0-25155 GCA_037075205.1 Drosophila prostipennis | reverse complement strand
GTTTATTAGATAGTCGGGACACCAACCCTTTAGCTGAGTGACGGGTATTTGATAGTCGGGACACCAACCCGACTATAGCGTTCTCTCTTGTTTTCTTTTATATTCCCATTAATTTTCCGATCGTTCCTATGGCAGCTATATGATATAGTCGTCCGATTTTGAAAAAATTTTATTCGAAATTCAGAATTAGATAAAATATGACATTTCCAAAAGTAGGAGGTTATAGGTTCAAAAACACCCAAGATATAATTTTTTTAAATTTTTTTACCCGATTATTCCTATGGGAGCTATATGATATAGTTGTCCGATCCGGCTTGTTCCGACTTATATACTACCTGCAATAGATAGAAGACTTTTGGGAAAGTTTTAGCCCGATAGCTTTAAAACTGAGAGACTAGTTTGCGTAGAAACGGATTGACAGACGGACAGACGGACATGGCTAGATCGACTCGTCTAGTGATGCTGATCAAGAATATATATAAATTATAACAAAAGTTATTTCATTATATTTGATTTAATTTATTGGTAACCCGTTTTGGCATCTTGAGCTCTGTTTAGAAACTAAAAGTACAATTCAAAAAGAGACTGCAGCTCACCACTCCATCGTCCGGCTAAGATGCTGATGCCGCACTTTTGGGCAGCCGCTGCTGGCGGCCCGCAACTCCGTTGCTGGCCGAACTTTGCTGACGCTGCGCCTCGTGACCGTGACCACTCAGCGCTTGCATGGGCCGGATCGGATTTCGCCGGCTGGATTCCCGCTTACGCGTGCATCCGGTGCTGGCCCAAGATCGATGACCGTAGTCGGGTTAACTCCTCCCAGTTTTAAGTTAAGGCCGCCCTCGGTCTTTCCAAGTATGTCAGCCAGCAGTTTGCTCCGGTTCTTCTTGTCATTTCGGCGACGGATAAGGAGGAACAGGGCAAAGCATCCTAAAAGTAGGGCAGTGGTAGCCCCACAGCTGAAGACGGAGCCATAGGTAATTTGGCCCCCAAGATCGCCGATTCGCTGCAGATTGCGCTGACTTAACTCGTGCAGAAACGGTAGACTGAGGAGTTGGTGGTGCTCAGTAATGTTTATTTATTTATTGCTGGATTTATGGTTCTTTTCCCTTAGAACCCCATGATGACTAACTAAGGGCTACCATTCAAGCTTATTTAGTCGTCGAAAATTACATACTAACGTGCCGGCTAATATTTAGATGAGTACTGTCGCTTGTTATGTTGGCAGCAGCGTCGTTGATGATAAGAATGCCTGCGTCCACCACAACCACGGGCTCAATATGGCTGCATTATGTGGCGCAGTAAGCGAGAGCCGGTACAAAAAATGGTTCAAACGTTCTTAACGATCTACCAGGCACCGATAACCCTATGCTGCCCAGCAGTGCAGGGCAGTCGATTTCAGAGGTCAGCAAGTCACATATAAAAACTAATGAACTGGTAGTTCTGCGATCTTCTAGGGAAGAAAGGTGAACAAGCCGACATTTGGCAGAATAAGACGGGACCGGGTCATTGAAATTTAAAGACAGAAGGGCAAAACGTAGAAACTGTTTCTGTACACGCTCAAGTTGGTTTATTTCTTTTTACAAAACCATACATAGCGTAGGCCTTAGGAATAATATAGTTAATATGTTCAATGAACATAAGTTTACTGTCAAACATTACTCCTAGGTCCAGGGATGCATTTCTCAGGGACAGAATATGGGAGTCAATTGAATACGAGAAAAGGATATTAAATATTCGTTTACTGTACCTAACGAAGAAGCATTTTGATAAATTCAGAGGCAAATTATTACGAGAACACCAATTTCCCACCCTTTCTAGGTCACTTTGAAGAAGGTCACTATCGGAGATAGAATTCACAGCTCTGAATATTTTAAGATCGTCAGCGAACAACAGGAATTCCGAGATCTTTATGCAATAGCTAATATCGTTTATGAAGACAATGAACAGCAACGGACCCAAAGCACTTCCCTGAGGAAGGCCAGAAGTTGCCACATATGGGTTAGAATAAACAGCATTGCATTCAACTTTGTAAATCCGATCATCTAAATATGATTTGAACCAGCTAAGTAATAGTGAGTGAAATCCCATTTTCTGCAGTTTAGCTAATAAAGCATTATGGGAGACTTTATCAAATGCTTTAGCGAAATCAGTGTAGACCACATCAACTTGATGATGACTGAGAAACGAGTGGGTGCAAAAATTATTGAACGTAGCTAAGTTTGTGGTAGTCGACCGTCGAGGCATAAAACCATGTTGGTTAGGACTGATGATCCGACCAACAAGAAAAGTTAGCTGCTTGGCTACAATTCGTTCAAACATTTTTGAGACATTGCTGAGCTTTGCAATTGGCCTATAATGTGAAACAATATTTTTTGAACCCGACTTGAAAATAGGAGTAACAGTGGCCAGTTTCCATCTATGCGTAAAAACACCAGTGGAAAGAGATAAATTAAAGATGATTTTAAGGGGCTCACAAAGAACACCTATACAATTTTTCAAAATAAATGGAGAAAGGCCATCACAATCTAATTTTTCAGACTCATTAAAGCTTTCAGCCGCCAGATGGCAATCAGAATCGGTGACATCTAAGCAACCAATATTTAACATAGTAGGAATGGCATTGAGCGAATCATCGTCATTCCACAGCGAGCCCGGCTCAAAGTTAGATGCAAAAAACTTGGCAAATAGATTAGCGACCCCAATATCCGAGGAGGCTGAATGATCTTCAAATGACATATGGGAAGGAAAGTAAGAAGATGTTCGTTTAGAATTGATAAAGTGCCAGAATGATTTAGGGTTGGTGGTTAATTTACGCTCTATATCAGCAATGTATTGGTTGTATAGGAATTTATTGAGGAACTCAATCTCACGCTTATGCTGTTTGTAACGGTCAAAGTCACCAGCATCACCGCTTTCTAAGTAGCGCTTATAGAATTTATTTCTAAGGTTTTTATATTTCTTTAGTCCTTGCGTGTACCATGGCAGCCTGTAACAACTTTGAACCCTAGTTTTAGCATATCTGCCCACAATAGTAGAGAGAAAAGATAAAAAAAACTTCATAGCTTGTATTCACATCTGCATGCGAGAGGACCTCCGCCCATCTAATATTAGAAATATCGTTACGGATAGAGTCTAAACTGCTAGAATTAATATAAGTAAAAGGCGAGCGAGAATTAATTGGGCGAAAAATATAACAAGTAATAGAGATTAACAAAGGCTTGTGATGAGCATCACACGCAGCAAGTGGATTATCGCTGCAACATAAATTAGTGCTTAAATCAGGATATACAAAAATTAAGTCTAGAAGCTTATTTAAATTATTAAATACATGGTTAATCTGGACTAATGCCATACTAAGAAGCTCATCAATGACTAAGATTTCGTAGGGAAGATGCAAGTTACTGGGAACCATTGCTGAGGACTCTGAATCATGAGCCCACACGAGCGAAGATAGGTTGAAGTCGCCCAAAACACATATGTACTGGCCCTCCTCCAGCTCCTGGTGTAGGTGGGCAATGTTATCAACGTGCGCTTTATATAGATCAAAACTGCTGCTAGGGGGTATATATGAGACTGTCAAGAAAATTGTTTCTGTAGGACCAGAGAGAGATACACAGATTTGATCGAGAAGGGAATCCTCATTCTGGAGACGAATAGCAGTGCAACGAAGTCCACGCCGCACAGCAATTAAAACGCCGCCACCTCTGGAGCATCTTGTTTTAACGGCATCACGATCCTTACGGAATACATGGTAAAGATTCGTATCGAAGAATTCATTATCAAAGAAATCCATGTTGAGCCAGGTTTCAACAAAAATGATGACGTCATGATCACATAAACTTTTGTACGCATACCACCGACATTTTGAAAATAAATATTGAAAGTTATATTATTTGTGCATGTACGGTCATCCCTGGTCATGCTATCAATACTTGGTCCAGCGTCATGGCCCCAATCCATAAGAGGCCTTGCTGGGATCTTATCATAAGTATTAGAATTGTTAATAAGAACCTTCAGTAAAGTAGTTGTGCGGATACGAATAGGCTGGTGATCATCGCTCCAAATATTTCGTGGAAGGTCATTATTAGCATTCCGAATATGACTGCACGCAGGTGAATCCGCTCCTGTTAATAGTGCGCGAGAGCCCCCTCCAGCTGCCACAGCCCATTGTAGTTGTTGATGGGGAGAGCAACTCCAGAGAGCACCGGAAGAAAATGATGAGAAAGAGGCGCAAGATGATGAGAGCGCAACTCCGAGGAGCGCGCCGATAATAGAGCTTGGCGGATGACGAAAGTCGCACAAAGCGGACAACAGCAGCTCCAGCTGATGTTGACGATGCGACGGGAGAGAGGCGGAAGATAATGAGAGCGCAACTCCAAGGAGCGCGCCGATAATAGAGCTTGTTGGACGGCGAATGTCGCACAAAGCGGACAACAACAGCTCCGGCTGATGTTGTTGACGATGCGACGGGAGAGAGGCGGAAGATGATGAGAGCGCTACTCCGAGGAGCGCGCCGATAATAGAGCTTGGCGGATGACGAAAGTCGCACAAAGCGGACAACAGCAGCTCCAGCTGATGTTGACGATGCGACAGGAGAGAGGCGGAAGATAATGAGAGCGCAACTCCAAGGAGCGCGCCGATAATAGAGCTTGGCGGAGGGCGAATGTCGCACAAAGCGGACAACAACAGCTCCGGCTGATGTTGTTGACGATGCGACGGGAGAGAGGCGGAAGATGATGAGAGCGCTACTCCAAGGAGCGCGCCGCTATTAGAGCCGGGCGGTTGGCGAAAGTCGCACAAAGCGGACAGCAACAGCTCCAGCTGATGTTGACGATGCGACGGGAGAGAGGCGGAAGATGATGAGAGAGCAGTGACCAAGGCTTGCAAAAAATGTCCCGCAAAAGAATCGACGCCAGTGGCGCCGATTACTAGGGGTTTTTTGATTGATGAGTTGGCGTTGAAGTTTGTGCAGCCTCCGGCAAATTGGATACGATATTATCCACATCCATAACGGCCCGTTCTCTATGAATAAATCTTTTGACCTTAACTGAGTTTGGCCAAAAATCATTCTTGAAGACTGAATCATAAAGGTGATCAGGGATACCAAGCTTGAAATTTACAAACTTTAAAGTTGCAACGTCAAAATCTTTTTTTACAAGTTTTACACAAGTGAAAGAATTAGCGTCCACATTAAGCTTGGTGGACACATATTTTAAAACAGCAGCAGGATCGGTAGCTGTTGCAAACTTTCCGACATGCAAGAATTTATTACTTGGCAATACGTGAAGATCTTCGGCATTAGGGGCCACTCCAACAATATGCTTATTGGGCTTGTTGTTGTTCCTTCTCTTCTTATTTCGAACTTGTATGAAATTTTCTCTCCCGATATCCAGAGCATGATTAGATGGGTCAACGACCGCGGAAGACGGAGCAGCAGCAGCCGCATATGACTGGGGAGCTGCCGTTACATTGGCAGGCCTCGGTTGACGAGGCTTAAGATTTATGTTTTGATTTTGATTCAATGCATCATTTTTGGGTGGGAATGCCTCCAAAAATTTATTATTAAGGCCCTGATATAAGCATTCCAGGGCTTGCAATTTAGCATCAAGTTCATCAATTTTAGAATGCGAATCATTCGCAACCACACAGCTGTCACATTGCCACAGTATGTTTGGATTTAATAGAATTTTTATCACATCATCCGGGAGGTCAACGCAAGAAGTGTGATAAGCGCGCCGGCACAAAGAAGAACAGCGGATAGCATCCGAGGCGCGAAGCTGGGCCGGTGTAACATCGGTATTGCACTCGGGACAGCGGTGAAGCAACATAGCGAGAATTATAAGCACGTCCGAACGCAAAGAAAGCTAGTTGACGACTGTTGATTCTAGCCATGGCTGGCACTGCTAGTGCTTTCCTTAGAACCCCATGATGATTGATGTATGGGGTACCATTCAAGCTTATTTGGTCGTCGAAGGTTACAAGGAACGTGCCGGCAATGTTTTGATGAGTACTGCCGCTTGTTATGTTTGCAGCAGCGTCGTTGATGATTAGCATGCCTTCGTCCACCATAACCACGGGCTGGAGATGGCTGGATTTTGTGTCGCAGTGAGCGAGAGCGCCGGTCATCAGCTGTTGAGCGCATGTTGAACTCTCCAAAGTTTTGCAGAAGGTTGTTCCTACGGCTATGTCGCAGTTAGAGACGGCCAAAATTCGCTCCCCGCAGTCGGCTATAGTGTTGTGTTGATCTAAATCTAATATTACGTTATTGTGCTGAACGGGATAAATCATTAATTTTTTGCAAACTTTCGGTTTTGGGAACTTAACTAGAAAATACAAAAGGTTATTATTTTGAAATATTTTTACTTTAGACACCGCCAGCACATCAGCCACACTGACATTTGTAAGGTGTTCATTCGTTATCTCTTTCACATCAATGTTATCTAAAATAACCGGACTCAACAGATTTACTTTGGCTAGAGTTATGGATGTTATTAAGTTTTCCAATTCAGTTATTACTGCTCTATTTTTTGCAAGAACTGTCTCGTACAGGTGGTCGGAGTCTATCTTATCTGACTTGCTAATGGAATTTACTTGCTCGTGGTTTAGCCTAAAAGGAACAAAAGGAAAATGGTTAATACTAGTTTATCTTAGGTTGTCCTTATGGACCACTCTCCCTTTTATTAAAACCGTTGTCCCCAGGTCCGCCTCAACGGTTTCCTCGGAACAAAGTGGTGATAATTTGTTTCCTAGCCGTTTATTTGTTTTTAACCAAACTCTATCCCCTGCTTGAAATTTTTTGTAAACCCTGTCTTTGTTTACGTGGTCTAGGGTCTTTTCCTGAGCTTTCTGTATTTTTTCTCTGATTTCTATTTCAAGTTCGTTGGGGGTTGAGTGAATAATTTCGACAGGTTTTTTACCTGTTACGGAATGAATTGTTTTGTTATATTCTATGGTTGCTAATAGCACAATGTCGATGGTATCCTCAAGTTTTCTGTCTATTTTAAGGCAACGAGCTATCTCGGCTAACGTACTATGAAAACGTTCTACCGTTCCGTTTGACGTGCTGTGCACGAATACTAATTCCAAAGTTTCCTGTTAAGATTGATTTTATAGTCTCTGAATTAAGAGAGCGTTCGTTGTCGCAGTATAGGGTCTTTATTTTTGGAAACAGATTGACAAGTTGGAGTAAAGGTGTTTTAATGTCTATAATTGCTCGCGAGCCTATGGGTTGAACGGAGGCAAACTTAGAGAACTTATCCACAGCGGTTAAAAAATATTTTCCGTCTGTAGAAAAAATGTCGACATGTAAAATTTCTCCTACGTAGGTTGGTACGGGTGTTTTAGCAATAGTCTGTTTTTCGGGATGGCGATTGTATTTCCCTTTCGAGCATACTCTACAATTCGTTACTACTTCAGTAACAATTCTTGTCATTTTGGGAAAGAAGTAGTCCAAAAGTATTTGTTTAACGTTTTCTTGAGCAGCGCGATGCGCTCTGTTGTGTTCAGTCACAGCTATTTCGAGTTGCTCTGATTTGTCGGTTATATCAATTACAAGAGATTTTGAATATCTAAAGACGGTCGAGGGGAATTCCTGAATCAAAGCGTGTTGAATAAATGCAAGAACGGGGAGTTCGCAATGTATTGCGTTGACGACTTCTGGCTTCACAACATCTTTTAGAAGATGTAGTAGAGAGTCCTTGTCCCTGAACTGGATAATATGTCTCATTTTATTTTGGAACAGAACATAGTTTTTGGTTGCTGGATGCAGCGATTCTTCAATCACAATTTGGTTTGCGAAGCAATTTATCGGTCTGTCCGTTGTTTCAATTGTATATGTCAGGGACTCTTCACTGTGAATAGTGGCGGCGTCAGAGTCACCACTATCTTCCAGCGCGTTTACATTTTGGCGGGAAAGAGCATCCGCCACTTGATTCTGTTTGCCAGGGGTATAAACGACGGTGGCATTGTGTTCGTCGACAAACGCCTTCCAACGTATTATTTTGTCGTTTGTGTTTTTTGGTGATACAGCTGATGTCAAGGGCTTGTGATCTGTGTAGATCGTCAAATTTTTTACCCCATATAAATAGTTTCTCAAACTCTTTAGTGCCCATACTATGGCTAAGAGTTCCTTTACATTTGCCGCCAGGTGCTCCTCGTCATTGCGAATTGCGCGCGAAATCATTGTAATAGGCCGTTTACCTTGGGATAATACGGCTCCTATGCCGTGCTGTGAGGCATCTGTAGTTAGGTCAAAGGGTTTACTAAAATCGGGATACATGAGGGTTACTTCCTCCGATGCTAAAATGTTTTTCAGTCGTTCAAAGGCCTCTCTCTGGGCTTGATTTAAATTTATCTCAATTTTTCTGGACTGATTTGCACCTACTTTACCATTGTCGCCCTTTAGAATATTTGTGAGCGGACGGGCGATGGTAGCAAACCCTTTTATAAAACATCTGTAGTAACTAGCTAGCCCTAAAAAGGATCTAAGATTAAATAATGTTTTTGGGGGCAAAAAGTTCTTTATGGCCTGTACTTTTTCCGGGGAAGTTTTGATCCCCCCTCGCGATACTACAAATCCAAGATATTCCACGCTTTCTTTAAAAAATTTGGATTTTTCCTGGGACAAGCGCATACCTGCGGTGCATAAACGACATAAGATATCATCAACATGTTTTATGTGATCCTCCTTTGTTTCGGAAAAAATGATCACGTCATCTATGTAAACGTAACAAATTTTCCCTATGACGTCCCTTAGAACGTCATCAATAGCCCTCTGAAAGATACTAGGGGCATTTTTTAGCCCAAAAGGCAGTCTGCAGAACTCATACTTTCCATTGTTTACCGAAAAAGCTGTTTTCTTTCTATCTTTTTCCGCCAGCTCTATCTGGTGGAATCCCGATTTTAAGTCCAACGTTGTGAAGTATTGGGCTTTTCCTAAATTTGACAGTATTATCGATATGTTAGGAATCGGGTACTTATCATCCTCGGTTTTTTTATTTAGTTTCCTAAAGTCAATAACCAGCCTCTTTTTTTTGTGGCCATCCTTGTCAACACCTTTTTTATCAACAACCCAGATGGGATTATTGTAGGGTGATTTTGACGGTCGAATAATGCCATCAGCAAGAAGTTGTTTAACTTCCTTGTTGACGAAATCCGATACACCTTGAGGGTAGGGGTACATTTTTGAATAAATGGGTTCTTCATCCGTTGGGATTGTAGCAACCGTGTTTATATTATAAGGAAGGGACTCGTTCGGGTCCGCAAATGCGTTTGATCTAAATTTGATCATTTTCTGAAAAGAATCTTTAATGACCATCGGTACGTCTTTGTCATCAACTTTTACAAAATTTACATCTTTAAATTCAGAGAATTGAAGGGTCTCTATACCGCTTTCGTATTCTATAATATTTTTTACTAAATTTATTTTAGCATTTACCTCCTTTAGGAAGTCCAAACCGACAATACCATTAAATTCCTTTAGGCAATTTAAGATAAAGAAGGTGGTTTTTTTATTAAAAAGATGGATAAAGCATTTCTGTCTTATGAATGTTCCACCATGAATGGAGTTTACAGTAAAGGTCTTCTCAACCGGCATTATATATTTTAGCTCCGTTAGGGGCTGAATATAGTTTTTTGAGGCGCCGGTATCTATTAAGAACCTTAAAGTACGCCCTGCTATCGTACGAGTTATGTACGGGAGCAGGGACTTACCCCTAAAAAATTACAATACTCCAGGTCTGAAGTCTCATCGTCTATAGCTGAGGCTTCCGTTTTTGCATAATTCTCGTATTCGATATCTTCGCTTTGCTCGGTAAGGTTTAGTTTCTGAGTTCTCATCGAGACATCCTCATAAACCTTTTTGTTGTTCGCTTGCAACTTTGACCGGGAAGTAGGGTCTACTTCCATGGCCTCGGGCATTTGGTATTGGTTCTTTTGACCAAACGGTCTTTGTTTAGAACTACCGGGATCCCTGTACTTATAAGCCTGGTCTTGCCCAGACTTAACGTAGTGCGGATTTTTCTGTCCGTTGCCCGTTTTCTGGCTGTGTTGACTGCCAGTTTTTTGGGGCTTTTCTTTGTCGCTAGCGAATTTGGCCAAGCTTGCGGCGTAGGCGCACCTGTCATTAGCCGCTTCCGCTTCTTGTGCGAGTGCTAATGCGGAGGGCATATCTTTAGGTTGGGCTGGGAATACTGCAAGTCTCAAGGGCTTTCTTAGCCCGGAGACAAAGGTGTGAAGAGCGTCGCTCCTAAATTTGTGGTTCAACACGGCAGCCGCGGAAGGCTCGTGTGACATCAGTGTTTTGTTTGTAAGAAGCGTTAGCTTCTTTTCTATTTCGTCATAATACCTATTTAGAGAAAGTTCGCCTTGTCTCATAGTATCTAACTCTTGCTGAATTACGCGTACCGGCGTTTTGTCAGCGTATGTGAAGTCAAGACGCGCTACAATGGCGTCGAAATTTAAAACTGTGTTAAAGGAGGCTAGCACGGCATCTGCATTGCCCCTTACCTTGTTCCTTATAATTGCTACCGCTTGGTAGTGCCTGGAACTGCCGTTAAAAGGCTTAAAAACAGTGTATGCAGCGTTTGCCGCTTGTCTCCAAGAGACATAATTCTCCTGTTTCCCGTCGAATTCGGGAATGGATTTGACAATATCTAAAGGCTCTTCGCACTTTATATTATTGTCGATGCTTATGGGCTCATAGGCCTTGACTTCCGTATTTGTTAAAGAAATAGAACCTATTTTACCCTCTAATTCTTGGAATTTTTGTTCAAGAGCCTGGGCCTGTGTAGTCAACGCTGCCTGAACTGCGGCGCGTACGATTTCGGAAATGTCGCTATTCGACATACTGACACTGTTCCCAATATACCCTGCGGTTTCGTTAGTTTGTAATTTCTCAATTCTGAGGTTCCTATAACTTTCTAGAAGTTCTTCGTCACTACTGTCTGTATTTTTTTCGTCTCTATAGTTCATTTAATTTTACTTAGAATAATTCCTGAACTGGAAAAATTTTTCCTGTTTTTCTTTTTTTTGTTTGATTCACTGAAGAGATAGTAAACAATCGCCTTACTTACATTTTGTCCAGTGGAAACACAATATATTTTTATAAGGTATATTGTATTCGTGCAAAAGTATGTAACAGGAGAAGGAAGGTTCCGACCCTATAAAGTATATATTCTTGTCAGGGTCACTAGCCGAGTCCCGACTATCTAATAAACGTGACTCAGCTAAAGGGAGTGCGAGGAGATAAAACTTTGATCAGGCATAAGTTTTAAACGAATGGTCCGATTTAAAAAATTTCTTCTACATTTCGATAGGTATTGATAAACACAACAAAACTGCATCCTACTTTTCCGATATATTAAAATTTTTCAAATCGTATATTAAGTATTGTGGGCGTTAGAGGAGGCGTGGCACCTTTTTGAAATAAACTTGCGCTGCGTAGGAACTCCTAGAATCTGCATGCAAAATGCCAATCCTCTAGCTTTTATAGTTTCCGAGATCTCAGCGTTCATACGGACAGACAGACGGACAGACGGACAGACGGACAGACAGACATGGCTAGATCGACTCGGCTAGTGATCCTGATCAAGAATATATATACTTTATGGGGTCGGAAAAGCTTCCTTCTAGCTGTTACATACTTTTGCACGAATACAATATACCCTTTTACTCTACGAGTAACGGGTATAAAAAACTGTATTGTTCTCCTGCGGGGGCGAAACGTAGAATTCAGTTGTTGAATATTCGCTGCTTCTTTATCCTCCAGTAGTTTGTTTTGAAATTTCGATGTATTTGCAGTTTTTATTTTATTTCACTCGAAAAAAAATTTCTGCTTTAAAGAATTTGGTTCCGCTGGTTGCAAAATAATTTTGTACTTAAAAATGATTATTGTTTTCACTTTTCTCCTTCTTATTTGTTGATTTTTCTTAAAAACTTTTTATTTCGTTGCGTTTAAACAATTCCAATGTTTTGCACTTGAAAAAACACTTCCGGAAGAATTGTTTTGCACTTTAATTTTTCCACTTTAGCTGGAAATTTATTTGTTGTTGTTTTTTTGTTTTTACTTCTTTGCAATATTTTCTATATTTTGCACATATAAAAAAATCTTGTCTGCACATAAAAAAATTATTGAGTTAATTTTCTTCAAGACGATTGCGTTTATTATTTTTTTAAACGACTTTAAACGGTTTATTCTCCACGAACAATTTTCTATATTTTGCACAGAAAAAATATTTTTGCACATCAACAAAAATTATTGAATTATTTATCTTCAAAACGATTGCGTTTATTATTTCTTTTAAACGACTTTAAACGGATTTTTCTCCACGAATTCGTTTTTTTGAATTCGGAGTCGCGGAACTTTCCACGGTTGAGCGCCAATTATAACAAAAGTTATTTCATTATATTTGATTTAATTTATTGGTAACCCGTTTGGGCAGCTTGAGCTCTGTTTAGAAACTAAAAGTACAATTCAAAAAGAGACTGCAGCTCGCCACTCCATCGTCCGGCTAAGATGCTGATGCCGCACTTTTGGGCAGCCGCTGCTGGCGGCCCGCAACTCCGTTGGTGGCCGAACTTTGCTGACGCTGCGCCTCGTGACCGTGACCACTCAGCGCTTGCATGGGCCGGATCGGATATCGCCGGCTGGATTCCCGCTTACGCGTGCATCCGGTGCTGGCCCAAGATCGATGACCGTAGTCGGGTTAACTTATACTTTATAGGGTCGGAAACGTCTCCTTCACTGCGTTGCAAACTTCTGACTGAAATCATAATACCCTCTGCAAGGGTATAAACATGGTGGGTCGGGGATCGAACTCGGTCCGTTTTGTTCGGAGACAGAAGCTCTACAGGCTAGGCTACGTCCAACTTTCAATAGTCATGAAATAAACTTCTACTTGACTCTTTTATTCGAGAAAAATATTTCGATTCGTATAAGTTATCTTACTGAAACTTTGTGACCGTTGCGCACCGCCTAAACGTTAAAATATTTTGTTTTTGTTTTTGCATACATTTATAAGACACAGAAACCTACCATTTCAGATGCTGAGCTCAATCGACCTTATAAAAGTCCACCCTAATGTACATATGTATGTAGAATAGTTACATATATTGACATACCTTTACCTTTACTACTTATTTAAAATTTAAAAAATTCCCAAGATAAGCCTAAAAGCCGAGAAATCATTTAATCAGAACTTTGTTCCTTGGTTTCCACAAAAACAACAGTATTATAGTGTCCTATACTCAAAAAAAAAAACTTGGTAAAATTAACAAATATAATTGCAATTAACAATTGTTAAACAGTTCTCAACCACAAAAATGTTCAATTCTACCAACTAAATAATTACGCCACAACAACAAATACACTCAATTCGCATATACACACACCCAAAGCAAAAAACAAAAAACAAAATACACGTAAATCCTTTTTTATAGTTACGTAACTATCCGTATCAGGGACCGTTGTAACGATTAATAATTGTTTAATTATACCAACAAATACAAACTGCCTTTATTAGTATACACAGGCGATGGTGGTAGCTTTGAAAAGAGTGCGCATGCAACAATTAAATTTATCCTGGCTCTGGCTCGACGGCAAATGGTCGTGGTGGTCTTGCTACTCTTTCCTAATATTCGCCTTTAATTATCCTTACGGGAAGATTGTGTTGCATGCCTAAATAATCAGCCAATAACAGTTGGAGAGAGAGGAATAGCAATCAAAAAATAGGTATTAGCCAATAGAACGGGGAAAGGTAAAGAAAATCTAGAATAGAGTGTAGTAATGATTTTTGCCTCCAAGTCGAATCCCTTAATGCCTGTTAACCTCCGATGGTATCGAGGTACAAATGACCCTCCCTTCCTGTGATCGCTCTTGTCAAAAGTCATTTAATTTACTGAGCGACCCCTTTGGGCATTTGTGGGTTAAAAAGAGTAAGTTAGCCGT
Organism: Drosophila prostipennis; assembly: GCA_037075205.1. NCBI lineage: Eukaryota > Metazoa > Arthropoda > Insecta > Diptera > Drosophilidae > Drosophila > Drosophila prostipennis. Next base: position 11,210 of record JBAMCJ010006595.1, on the reverse strand, counting down.
GTCGAATACTTGGACTTACAACATTATAAAAATTTATTTAAAATCTAAAATATAAAAGATAGAATACACAGTGCAACATGAAAAATGTAACCGCAATTCTGATTTCATGGGCGGAAAGTACTCATCGAAATAAGATAAAACCCATTTGGGTTTCACTGGCTTAGCTCGCGTTTACCTATTATAACGAGTTAAAGTTTTACATACAACATTTATTTGTATCGGCCATATCTTGTGAACCGATTACAATTTCACTATTAAGTCTTCAGTGATTATGTAGCTATGAACCCAAGGAACTAAATTGTCAAATGACAATGATATATATATGATATATATATATATGATATATATCATAGGACAAAAATATAGTATGATAAAAAGTAATGTTTGAACACATGCATATAAAACTTAGAATAAATGCTTTCAAATATAAAACAAATGTAAATATAATCAAATTTTCAAGCAATTAATAAACAAGCAGACAATTAGCAGGCCTCTGCTTGCCATTCCTCATGACACGATTGCGACATTACCGCATTAAATTGCAGCAACAAAACAACTCAGAAATTTTGGCAAAAAAATACAAAAGCCACGAAACTGAGCGATTTGAGCGCAAACAAGGAATAGGTTCTTTATTCTTTAATCATTTCCTTTCTTCTTTTATTTAATTTTTAATTTACGTTCCCACCAACAAATTTCTCGGGCACAAATTTTTTTCTGCCTTTTTGTTGCTTTTCTGGATTTATCTCCTTTTTCTTTTTTTATTTTTTTTTTTTTGGGTTAAAATTTTACATAAACGAAAGATTTTCGCTTACCAATCAGTATTCTTGACTCCCTCGTAGAAAGCGCTTTCCGTGAGGTGGTCCTGAAACGCTGTAAAAAGGATTCTAAAATGTTCTTACACTTTATTTCACATTAAAAAAAATTGCCCCGTGTCGCCGGCCAGAAAATCACTCAAAACCAATAAAAAACAAGAGAGAACGCTATATTCGGGTTGGTGTCCCGACTATCTAATACCCGTCACTCAGCTAAAGGGAGTGCGAGGGAGATGGAGATAAAACTTTGATCAGGCCTAACTTTTTAACGAATGGCCCGATTTAAAAAATTTCTTCTACATTTCGATAGGTATTGATAAACACAACAAAACTGCATTCCTACTTTTCCGCAATATTTAAATTTTTAAAATCGTATATTAAGTATTGTGGGCGTTAGAGGGGGCGTGGCACCTTCTTGAAATAAACTTGCGCTGCGTAGGAACTCCTAGAATCTGTATGCAAAATGCCAATCTTCTAGCTTTTATAGTTTCCGAGATCTCAGCGTTCATCCGGACGGACAGACGGACAGACGGACATGGCTAGATCGACTCGGCTAGTGATCCTGATCAAGAATATATATACTTTATAGGGTCGGAAAAGCTTCCTTCTACCTGTTACATACTTTTCCACTTAATTGAATAGCTTTATTTTACTGCATGAAATTACCTTTCTTTTTAAGGCATTAGAATTACTTTTCTTTTAAGTTAAAATTTCTTTTCTTTTAGGTTAAAATTATTCTTTTGTTTTTAGGTTGAAATTACTTTTCTTTTAGGTTAACTTTACTTTTCTATCTTTTGACGATGATCAAGGCAAAATTGGACGCAGATGGAGGTGATATTTTACAGTCTCATATACTTGGTATGCCACTCAGTAAAGCAAATAGACTACCACCCTATATGCAACAGTATATAGGACGGTAATGCAGCACGAAGTGTGCTCGGCTATCGCCTACTTTCTCGCGGAAAACGGAAAACGCGGCCAACCTTATGGAATGTTGTGTGTTGTGGTATGAAACCAAATGCATTCCGGCTTCGAAGTATGGCGGTCGGAATCGATTCTCGAAGGCAAATTTCCGCCACTGGGTACTGATGCGCTCAGAACAATTAAACGCCAATTCCGCTCAATTTCAATTCCACTCGTTCCCGCCGACGATGCGGTAGGTCATGTCCGCCAATATTTCCCTCTTTCGCTTTATCGTCCCCCTCTCTTCTCCTGTGCCTCTGGATTCGATCTCGTAACTTTAAAATGATTTGTAAAGCGCCAAGCCTATATCCAAAAGCAAATTTCCCTCATAAGAAATCCTACCGGAGCTAACTTTTGATGGCTGTACGCCGAACTTTCACTTTCGTATAATTTTTTCCTTTTACTTAGGACTTTGGAAGACACTTGAAAGAAAATACTTCTGGTCAGTACGATGGTCGAAATCGGAAAGACTGCCGCCATAGTTCTGTCGGTAACCCATGGCGAATCTGGGAGATGCCCCAAAGCAGGTTGACGTTAGGGTCTGTTACTCTCCTCCCCCTTTTCTGTATGCCCCTCAATATAGTTCCCTATATGAGTCCTAGATGGCGCCTTCCAATTTACGATATGGCGAAGTATATTTGCTATTTAAGTTTATTGAGATTAAGGATTACGAAGATTATTAATATTATGAACACGTGTGTCGCTCGCTGCTTCTCGCTGATTCTCACTGATTCATTCTAGTGTGTTGCCACGTTGTTCTCTTTTTTGTCAGTTGGCAAGCTTCTGTTGGCGCTGCTGCCATATTAGGTTGCCACAGTACTCCCCCTCCAGTGAAAGCGTCACGAATCCTAGTTTGAAAATTTAACTCTATGACTTCTCTCATATGTCCTGGTTTGTCCAGAGGTAACTTCTTCTGATTCCAACTGGCGGTCGTCCTTTACTAAAAATGCTGGTTTGAGGCGATCAACTGATACTGCAGTCTCATGGCCATTGAGTCTAATGGTGAAAACACGATCGTTTTCGCGTCTGACAATCTCATGAGGACCAGTGTAAGGGGCTTCCAGAGGCTGCTTTACGGCGTCAGTGCGGAGAAATACATGAGTACATTTATCGATCCCTTTCAATAAGAACATCTTCTGCTTGGTATGATGTGCTGTTGATGTCGGTCGCACTTGTTGCATGTGCTCTCGAAAGATACTCAAAAAAGATGTGGGATCAACCGGAACGTCCAAGTCGGTAAAAAACTCATTTGGCAGTCGAATAGGTGTTCCGTACACCATTTCTGAGGCTGAAGATTTGATGTCCTCCTTGAAACAGGTACGAAGTCCAAGCAAAACTGTTGGCAGTAACTCCGGCCACGGAGTACCTCTGTTGCACATCAAAGATGACTTAAAGGATCTGTGCCACCTCTCTATGAGTCCGTTTGACTGAGGATGGTAGGCCGTCGTGTGTATGTGCTTACTTCCAACCAGATTAGCAAGGTGTTTGAAAACTGCTGACTCAAATTGTGTTCCTTGGTCCGTGGTTATTGTTTTTGGAGATCCAAATCGAGATATCCAGTGAGTCCAGAACGCCTTAGCTATTGTCTCAGCAGTAATATTTGAGAGAGGTACAGCTTCTGGCCATCTCGTAAATCTATCAATCATCGTCAGGCAGTACCGATAGTTTTGTTGTAATGGCATAACTACAATGTCAAGGTGAACGTGGTCAAATCTACCATTTGGAACTTCGATTTTTTCTGGTGAGAGGTGGTTGTGTTTGTGGATCTTGGAGCGCTGACAAGGTAGACAAACTCTGCACCATTCGAGGACATTTTTATTCATCGAGGGCCATACAAACTTTTGGCGCACTTGACGAACTGTTGACCGACCACTGGGATGAGACAAACCGTGAATGAACGAAAACACAGCATTGCGCAAAGAATTGGGTACATAAGGACGAACGCTTCCTGTAGAAACATCGCAGTAAAGTGAGATGTTGTTATCAAATCGAACCCTTTGAAGTTTTAAAGATGAGGTTTCTTTTAAAAGGTGTACCAGTTCAGGATCTGACGCTTGCTCCTCTTCAATTTGCGATAATTTGATGACAGTCGGCATTGTTATAGCGCATAATCTTGAAAAGGCGTCTTCGACCGCATTCTCGGATCCCTTCACATGCATAATAGTCGTGCAGAATTGGGAGATGTAAGCCAAATGTCGTAGCTGTCTCGGTGATGCTTTCTCTGGTCGCTGCTGAAATGCGTACACGAGCGGCTTGTGATCCGTTCTGATGACAAAAATGCGCCCGTCAACAAGGTGCTTGAAATATTTAATGGATTCGAAGATAGCGAGCAGCTCTCGGTCGTAGGTCGAGTAATTTTTCTCCGTGTTGCTCAGCTTCTTTGAGAAAAATCCTAGAGGTTGCCAATTTCCGTGTGTACGCTGCTCCAAAACTGCTCCGATTGCGAAATCGGAAGCATCGCAAACCAGCTGAAGTTCAGATTTTGGTGCGGGAAAAGACAAGAGGGCTGCGTCTGCTATGCTTTGTTTGCAAGCGTTAAAAGCTGCATGGAGCTCTGAAGTCCATTCAATTTTACGTTGATCATTTTTTTTAACATCCTTTAGCAACTCAGTGAGCGGTGCTTGTATGTGTGATGATCGAGCCAAACATCTGCGATAGTAATTTATAACGCCCAAGAAACGACCAAGTTGGCTTATGGTTTCAGGACGAGCATAATTGAGAATGGCATCTATGCGTTCGGTGGGTGGTTTAATTCCAAATTCGTTGATCGTATAGCTGAGAAAGTTTACTTGAGATTGCGCAAACTGGCATTTGGTCAGATTAATACTTAGGCCATGTTTCTGAAGTACTTGCAAGACAGTCCGAAGATGTTCTTCGTGTTCAGCGATGGAATGCGACGTTATAAGTATGTCGTCTATGTAGCAATAAACAAAGTCCATGCCGCGAAAGATGTTGTCCATAAAGCGTTGAAATGTTTGAGTCGCGTTTTTTAACCCAAAAGGCATGTACTGAAACTCAATGAGTCCAAAAGGAGTGCACACCGCGGTTTTTTGGATATCGATTTCTGCCATTGGGATTTGGTAGTATGCTTTAACCAAATCGAGGGTTGAAAAAATCTTCTTTCCTTGCAGTTGTTCCGTGAAGTCGTGTATATGGGCGATTGGGTAGCGATCTGGTATGGTGATTGAATTTAGTTTTCGATAATCTCCACATGCCCGCCAACCTCCGTCTTTTTTGGTAACCATATGTAACGGACTGGACCAAGGACTTTTTGACGGGCGACATATGCCTTGCTCAATCAAGAAGTTTATTTCTCTCTTGGCAGTGACAAGTTTTTCACCGGAGAGGCGTCGTGGTCTATCAGCAACAGGTATTCCAGTTGTTTCAATATAGTGACGCACGTCGTGTTGGGTCGCTGCTTTTAACGATGGCTTAGTCACGTCGACAAATTCGCTAAGAAGTTTTTGAAATTTGGACATACACTGCACTGTGGAAACTGATATGTGTTTCGCTTGTGCAAGACATGCTGGTGTTGATAGTCCAGTAATTGAGTCGATCAAGCGTTGGTTTTTAAAATCAATGAGCAACTGGAATTTGCTCAAAAAGTCTGCCCCAATAATGGCTGTGTGCACGTCAGCGATAATGAACGGCCATGTAAAGTTTCGGCGAAGATCCAAGTTCAGCTGAGTGACGTACTTTCCATAAGTATGAATGACAGTCTGGTTCGCTGCGTACAGAGTCAAATCGCTTAGAGTAGTTTTTTGTCTAACCAGCGTTCGTGGTATGACGGAAACTACAGATCCAGAATCAACGAGGAAGCGGATGTGAGATGTGCGATCGGTGACGTGTAGGCGCTGCTCCTGTGGAACAGCTGGCTGAACTGTGGGCTCGCTGGATATATTGGTGCTGCCGCCGACCAGCGTGTCGGGCGACAGCTCTTTTAGTTTAACGACGAGGAGCGGGAACATGGTGGGCGGCACTTTTGAGCGTTTTCTCCAAATCGGTCGTGGTAGAAGCAAAGCTTCTCTTGAGGGCCAGGTGCCTGTTGATTCGTATTTCCAGTTTGTACGTAGCCACGCGATGAACTGCGCGAGCGTCCTTGGGATTGGAGACGTTTGACATCCTTTTGCAATACGTCGAACTTCTGTGATAGCGAACGCAAGTTGTCGTTGATCTTCTTCCAGGGGTCTTCGGTGGACGTGGCGCACACAGATGGGCTCGCTGCAGTCGAGGTATTCGTGCTGATCGCAAAAGTGGCGTTGTGGTTTACCGCTTCGAGCATCTTGTCTGCGATCTTAGCGAGCTTATCTAAATCCGTCTCTTCCCAGACTGTAAGAGTGGGACGAATTGACGCCGGCATCTCTGCCAGGAAAAGAGTGAGAATGATGTTCTCGCTGCCCGGGTCCGGAGCTAGTCGTCGCATGTTGGCCAGGATCTCAGATGGTTTTAAACCAGATGCACCTCCACCCTGTAGAAGTCGGCGTAGTTTCGACTCTGGAGATTCCGCAAATTTTTGTAGTAAGCGATTTTTAATTGCTACGTACTTGTTTTCGTTGGGTGGTCGAATGACTAAGTCTTCCACTGCCAAAACTACATCCTCCTCCAGGTGAAGAGTCACAAGGTCGAACTTGTCGGTGTCGTCGATGATCTGGTGCAATCTAAATGACCGCTCCACTTGCGCGAACCATAGTTGAGGATTGCTATGTGCGAATTTTGGCAAGTGGACAGTCGCACGTGTGTGTGTGCGAGTAGTCTCATCGCGGTTGCCAGGGCCTCCGAAGGGCCTCGAGTTGCTGTTGCAGATCTCGGACTTGAGCAGTTAAATCAGGATTTGGATCCGGCATGATGAATGGAAAATCGGAGCGATCGCTTTCTTCGTCGAAATTTAGCCGCCTTCCCTTAATGTTTCGCAAATCGTATTGGCGTCTGTTCATTCAGTGCGCAATTTCTTAATTGTGAACGTGTGTGCCAATTTCGTACAATAAGTAACTTTAATTATGATTTTACTTTCCGGGGTCACCACTATGGCGAAGTATATTTGCCATTTAAGTTTATTGAGATTAAGGATTACGAAGATTATTAATATTATGAACACGTGTGTCGCTCGCTGCTTCTCGCTGATTCTCACTGATTCATTCTAGTGTGTTGCCACGTTGTTCTCTTTTTTGTCAGTTGGCAAGCTTCTGTTGGCGCTGCTGCCATATTAGGTTGCCACAACGATAATACTACAAGCGCTATGCAATATTTGTTTAATGTGATGTGTCTTTGTGTATATGTGCTTTTGTAAAGTTGAATATTAAACAATTTTACCTTAGCATTTTTCGTGTTTCGTGGAATAAAAGTAGGTTGGATAGTGCCGGATTATAAAAACTAATAACGCAGTTTTGTCCTTAAATTTATTAACAATACGATGACATTAACCTTTTTTGCTCGTTTTTGCTCCATTTTACAAAAACAAACTTTTTGCTAGACAACATAGACATAACTTATGCAGAAATAGGGGAAAATGCATCCGAAGCTCGGAACAAAATTTATAAAAATGATAGACGCTCGCATGCAAGACAAAATAGTCGCTTAAACACCATGACTGACGTTTTTTATAGAGCACTTGATTCATCAAATCCGATGGTTTCTAGCATTCACATCAACGAAAGAGTACATCAAAACAAAAAACGCAGTTACCCATTAGAAGTTATTGATCTTTTAACACCACCAAATGTCGATTTCCTAAATAGTTATTTACTTGGACTTGGATACATTTAAATGTACCGATGCCTTTTCCTTTGATTTAGATGTTGAAAGTGATTGCAAATTAATAAGGTAAATATATTATAATTGTTCAAGATGCATTATTTAGTTTGGAAGTTGAAGATTGGTAGGGCGGGAGGGGATTGAGGATTGAGGGGATATTTACCAAAGTTATTCTATATATATTTAAAATTTATTGGATATAAGTATTGGCACAATTTTCATGGATATTTTGTAAATTTTTGTCCCAGGGTGCATTGGTTTCTATGGGGCGGAAAAGAAGGCGTGGCCCGATCGCCACCAAATTTTGTCCAGACTTTGCATATATAATAACTACATAGTGTGCCAAGTTTCGCCTGTAGCTTCATTTTTCTAGTTTATGTAAAAATATTGGGAATTGGGACTAGTGTGCACCGTAATCATTATAAGTGAAAAAATAAAAATCTCTATTTAATGATTATTTTGAAAGCGAAAAAAAATATCGCTCAGAAATAATGATTATTTTGTGAGCGATATTATTTCGCTTAAAAATATCACTCAAAGTGAGATTGCAGCCGTTCTGTATGGAATTTTACAAAGTTTTAAATTTGTGCTTGTAGGTAGAACCACGGAGCACACATCGAGTTCATAAAAGAAGGTGATTTCTTTGTATAAACTTTTAAAACGCGGTTTTTAGTTTCAAAGAGGTAAGCAGAAATACAAAAAGTTATATTAGTAAAACGACTTAACAAGATGTTATGAACTATTCCACTTAGATCCAAGCCGACATGTGGGCTGGGTGTTAGTGTGTTGGTCCACGGAGCTGTAAACACGAGTTCGATACCCACAGAAAATGTTTTTTTATCCAAAAAGGTTTTTTGTTTTTTTTTAAGCGGTTTATACAAAGAAAATTTATTTTTTTCTTAACTTGATAGGTGCTCTGTGGTTCTACCTACAAGAGCACATTTAAATCTTTGTATAATTCCGCGTAGGACGGCTGCAATCTAACTTTGAGTGATATTTCTAAGCAAAATAATATCGCTCACAAAATAACACTAGTTTACAGCCAAAATGCTCCCCAGCAATTGATGGCAAATTCTGTTAGTGTTTGACCCCTAGATCGCGAAAATAGCATTAATTTTTTTTTCGATGGCACAGTTTTTTTTTAAAGATTTTTTAAAGTTCGAAATGTTAAATTTCGGACTTTTTTCGAACTTCTTCTTATATCTCGGCAGATATCCACCCGATTGGGCCAGTTTTAGTTTTATTTTAAAGTCAATAGATCAAAGCTCAACTTTGCCATACAGATCAATATGATTGGATAAGTAATGGCAGCGTAGAAACTTGACAAAGATGAAAAATGTGTTTTTTGGTCGACTGTAAGTCGGCTGTATATATCGTAAAAACTCGAAATAAATCCGTTGAAAAATCATAATGGGTACAAACTTAAAGTTTACATCCTACCGAATAAAACATGCCGGATATGGCCCAAATCCAAGGAAAACTGGATTTATGGTGGATTTTTAAAGTTCGGATTTTTCCACTTTTTTCGATTGACAAAGTCCAAATTTAAGATTTATCATAGGCGGCGACATGTAAACAAAAATGAGTGGTGATGGCAGCCGGGTCAAAAAATAGCTAAATCAGATATTTAAAAGCTAGAAATTTATAAAAATGAATTTAATTTTTAAAAATTCTTTAAAAAATATTAAAATTCTTGCGTTATGACTGAGAGTATTTTTAATAAGTAATATCCATCTGGACAATTCATTCTTAAAAAGTAGCTAACCTTAACTTTACAAAAGCATGCTCTTTTTAATAAGTACTGCCTTATCAAAAACGAAAAAAAGAGTACGTATTAGAGAAAAAAATAAGAAAATAATGAACAAGATAAAAGAATACACTTGTTTAAATGGTCCAAACACTTTTTGCAATGTGTGTGGTAAATTTATTATGAATAAACTTCAAGTAGCATCTAGGTCAAGAAAACAATGAAGGACCTTTCAACAAAAAATCCAAAACTGAAACATACCTTTTGCCTTCGCTCCATTTAAGTAGTGTCAAGCGGCAAGAATCACAAATTCTCCTCGGTGTCAAAAGAGCATGCTTTTGTAAAGTTAAGGTTAGCTACTTTTTAAGAATGAATTGTCCAGATGGATATTACTTATTAAAAATACTCTCAGTCATAACGCAAGAATTTTAATATTTTTTAAAGAATTTTTAAAAATTAAATTCATTTTTATAAATTTCTAGCTTTTAAATATCTGATTTAGCTATTTTTTGACCCGGCTGCCATCACCACTCATTTTTGTTTACATGTCGCCGCCTATGATAAATCTTAAATTTGGACTTTGTCAATCGAAAAAAGTGGAAAAATCCGAACTTTAAAAATCCACCATAAATCCAGTTTTCCTTGGATTTGGGCCATATCCGGCATGTTTTATTCGGTAGGATGTAAACTTTAAGTTTGTACCCATTATGATTTTTCAACGGATTTATTTCGAGTTTTTACGATATATACAGCCGACTTACAGTCGACCAAAAAACACATTTTTCATCTTTGTCAAGTTTCTACGCTGCCATTACTTATTTAATCATATTGATCTGTATGGCAAAGTTGAGCTTTGATCTATTGACTTTAAAATAAAACTAAAACTGGCCCAATCGGGTGGATATCTGCCGAGATATAAGAAGAAGTTCGAAAAAAGTCCGAAATTTAACATTTCGAACTTTAAAAAATCTTTAAAAAAAAACTGTGCCATCGAAAAAAAAATTAATGCTATTTTCGCGATCTAGGGGTCAAACACTAACAGAATTTGCCATCAATTGCTGGGGAGCACACCAAGAATATTATTTTGTAAACTAGTGTAATCATTATTTCTGAGCGATATATTTTTTCGCCTACAAAATAATCATTAAATGGAGATTTTTACTTTTTACTCAAAATAAATTATTATTATTTTCGGTCCGTGATCCGTATACGTCAATTTTACCAATCAAATTTTTTTGTGTGTATGCAAACTATTAAAAAAAAAGAAACAAAAACTTGCAAAAACAACCATTGTCCTTCCTTCCAATCCAGTCCATCCCAATCCTTTGGATTGTTTGCATAAGTTAAGTTTAAAAGTTAAGTTTTAAAATTGTTATTTTGTTTTTAGTATTTTAGTTTTCATTAATTTTTCACCTTGTGTAGAATTATATTATTAATAGCAGAAGGTCAGGTGAAGGGGGACGCCGTGAATCAAATTGTTTAAACATTTGCATTTGTTTAAACAATATGAGGCATGTGTAATAAAGAGCAAGAGAATCAATTGGTTTGAATATTTAATGTTCTTTTAATATTATCAATGCGATTTTAATTGTAAATCACAAAAATCGGTTACAAAATGTCTCAAATCTGTTGTGGAAATGTAAATGAAATATTCTTGTAGCAAAAGGATATCAGTATTATCTTGAATTTAAGCGAACTTCAATTCCTTAGTCAGCTGCAATGCACACACACAAACGTACACACGCATGTATGTATCTAAAAGCTGTGTGTGTAAGAGTCAAAATCTGCCAAGTGGGCCACCCCTGAACCGAAGGTCCGATTTTCATCAAACTTGTTGGCTTTTCCTGTTCACAACGACAATATAAGAACTTCATTTGAACGGTTTTGCGAAATTTTAGGTTTTACCAGAGTTATAGCGGTCAGAATAAGGCATTTTT